>JBBPLU010000063.1:0-75306 GCA_038089935.1 Boletellus emodensis
GTGGAGTCGGCAACTTTTACGAGGTCGGCGGCAGCCTCCAGGAGGGGTATGTGACCCAGCATGTGGTGCACAACCGACACACCAAGTGGGATCGGGACGAGCGAGGGACGCACCTGGTGGGGTATGTGTCGCCGGACCATCTGGGGGCACTGGAGACACATTTCTCGCTGGTTCCGGTGCGGCAGGGGAGGGCGGACTGGAATTGCCAGACGTGGGTTGTAGAGGGGTTGAGAGGGCTGAACTACCCACAGATGTATGCGGTCCAGATGGACCATGGACAGTGGACCCAGCAGATGGTGATTGTGGAGGCCGCGTGGAACGTGGGGGACGCCTAGTGTGCGTGTACTTGGCCAGGACATCGAAGGTGTGTAAAGAAGTGGCAGATAGCATTGGCTTGGAACATGTTAGAGAAAAAATCGCAATTGTTGTATGAAACCTCCATCGACTGTATCGTATTTATATCCAAATCTTGATATTTCTCGTTGCGCTGTTTCTGCTACCCCTTTCTAAGCACAAGTTTACGTGCAATTTTTCACTTATTACAGGTGACCCGACATCCTGTACAGGCAAAGAACGGATAGGATCGCGGGTGTCACTTCGAGTTCGCCAGACGGATTCACCGAGTGTTCTGGCGATGTAATATAAAAAAAAGTTTGAGTGTCAAGTTAGACTTTAGTCAGATCTCGAGGGCACAGTGTTAGAGACAGGGACGAACTCACCCGCGAACGATGAGCAACGATAACGGTGATGGGCGATGATGGCACACGTAAATAATTGGATAGCATGGTGCACGTGCAGGTGAATTCTGACGGACTTGGACGGCCAGACTCGAAGACCAAAGGGTACCGGGCCGACCCATTGTTTCTCGGCTGATCACGCTGTTGCGCCGGTGCCCCTTTCATGCCCTGGTTGAGCGAACAGGACATATCTTGGACGCAATGCAGGACGGATGGAAGTACTTGCTAAAAACTCGAAAAGATGTCTTGCCAGTGGGAGCACACCGGCCTCCGCACGCCCAAGTCACGGCGGTCACGTTCCTACTCTGGAGGTGGAACGGTCATTGTCACGGATTTGGAGCGACAAAGGGGTGTGGACAGTGCTGTTGTGGTTCCATCTGCTTCGCCATTGTCAGCGGCCACTCATTTCAAGGAGAGGGGAGGGGGTGGCTTGTTGCCTGGTTCCCAATCGTTCTGGAAGCGTTTTCATTCTTGAATCATCCCTGGGGTTCAGCTTTTCAACGTCGACAAACAGTGTTGGTGAGAAATAATAAAAACCGATCATCCACTCTCGACTGGCCCTCGAGGGGCGGTCACCGGGACCTTCAAAATGAATCGCGATCGCAGTGACACCAGTGGCGTGTAGCACCGTTAAGGAAAGTGTTCAAGTTCGTCGTCGTGCTTCGCGCTGACCGTTGATGGATTCCAGATCGGAATGACTATCCAAGGCCTGGAAATCCAAGTTCCAGTAGTTTGGGAGGACGAGCCCATCAGTGGCTGACACTGGCAGCCTATCTAGGAGCGTTCACATTACGCGCTTACTGGTGCCTTTGGGCCTTTGGCAGCGACAGGTGACCTTGCCGTTCCGCTGGCACCATGATACCACCACAACCAAATTTCGGTCAGGATCCCCTTGGACGGATTGCAGCAGTTCTGGGAGTGGGGCGAGTGATGCCACGAGACATGCACCATTTCTCGGAGTTCCACCGTGCATTTTTTATGTTGTGCACTCACCATTGAGTCGCCACTGTGAGCGCTCGACTTGTCTTTCCGGCTTGTGAGTCGGACCTCCAGGAATTACCCTTTACACACTCGCAGATATGACGCTGGGACGTTGCTTGGGCCGCGGGCGACGAACCCCGTTTCATCATACCGTATCATACGTCGACGAGCTCGTGCCAATTTTTCCCTCCCGGCCACAGGTTAGGTGAAAGTGTGGCCCATTGACGCCGAGAGCTAATTAGTCCATCCGCTGAATGCCAGAGCAGGGAGATATTCCACAGGGATCACCGGCGCCACTATCCGTCTCCCTGCCACGTCCCGTCCGCTACGGTGTGGCCGCTCGCCGGGTTCATAAGCGGATGAGAATACTAATAGATCAAAGGAACGTGAATTTCTTCCCAATGAAGAACCGGCTTCGGGAAACACTAGGGAGATACTACCACAACAAGGCCAGAATGCGAACAAAAGAACACGATACAAAGGCGCGATAGGAGAAAGAAAAACTACAAATACGAAGGCCCAGCATCTTCAAACCCAATCGTATATCCGCCAGCTTGACACATTCTTCTCTCTTCTATCCTCGACGCCCAGGGAAACACCCACTCAGAAACCCCCTTGATGTTCTACATTTCTTCCACAATTTCTATTTGTTGGCAACATGAATCGAGCTGCTATGCACATATCACCAGCCATGAGGTATGACCGGGACGGTGTATAGACATGATCTTCTACAATGCTCAGAAGAGACTGGAACTATCGGTACGCCGTCCGTACGATATCCTTGACCATTTCACTAACGACCTATTGACCATTTCGGGCTCCGTCAGCGGTTTAAGAGAAAGTAAAAAAGGAGCTTACCGGGGACATCCAGGAACGATTCCAAAGTTACAACAGCGCGGGTCGCGAATACTAATACAGACATCCAGGTGGAAGATTGACATTGCGTGTCGCAGGTGAACGTTCATCTCTTGGAGCCAGTTTCGGTGCTGGCAGCCTTGATCGTGCAGGGAAAATAAATACGCCAATAAGCTAAATAAGTGAAGCACAAGCGAAAAGTCGTCGAAGAGTCTGTTGACGACGTTAGCCTTGGCGTGCGTGGGGCAAATAACTAGGAACACTGACGGAGAGTGGTGTGGAGAGCTGAACGCCTCAGCAAATGATACAGAAACCTCGAATGTCGGCGGATCCCTGGATGTATTCGAAATCGTCGAGAGTATCTGAGGAGGAGTACTCTTCAACAAGATCACTTTGGGTTAACGGGGATGACGCAAGGCGTGTGTCGAGGAAACTGAAATCGTCCATAGATATGGGGATTACAAACAGGAGAGATTGGTAGCGCTCGGAGGTGTATCGGAGAAATAAGTTGGTAGACAGCTCACAAGGACGCCCGGTCTTATAAGCTCACGAACGAGCACATTGTTCTTGACTGCGCATCATTGTCTCTGCGTTCAACAATGACGCTTAATTTTTATTTTTATCATCCGCTTACGGTATGACGAGATCGCAGGGTTATGTAATGGGAAACAGGTGTTTACATCTATTTGTACTACTGACGCTCCCTCCTAGGCTTTCTTTTGTTCGACGTGCTGCGCGATGTTCCATTTCAACTTTGACGTCGACGACCATGCAGACGACATCGCTTTTGCAGATCCGTTCGCAGCCGCTAATCAGGCCCGTTCCAGTGCCGATCCGACCCCCCAACAACGGTTTTCCGAGATCGATTTCGAGTCGCTGGTATGTACATCCCGTCCCTCGGCTTTTCGTGCACCTTCATTCTCTCAGATCAAGTCTAGCTAGAAGCGTTACCGACCCAAATATCCTATTCCTTCGTCTCTCCATCCGACGGTCACGTTCCGGGCCTCAAACTTGCACGTCGGGATTTGTTTGATGTGCGCTTTCAGCTCATCTCTGAGGGCACTGGAGACGACGCAGAGGGTCCAGCAGTTCAGGCGTTGGACGGACCCGACCCCGGTCTCGCATCAGCACTCCAGTTCATCGACAATCCCTCGGATCTCGTCCCCCTTGTCTATGAAGGCGGCTTGAAAACGTGGGAGTGCAGCCTCGACCTCGCTAGCTGTCTCAAGCGCGATGGTCACGCTACCACTGCCAAAGGCCGGCGCGTGTTGGAGGTAAATCTTATCGCCCCTCTTTTTTTTCCTATTGTTTGACCCGGATGACTCATGTAGCTAGGGTGCGGCACGGCAATCCCTACATTGTGCATTATCCAGGAAATTTTCGCATCCCCGCCGACAGATGACACCAAGACGCACGTTCACCTCCAAGACTATAATGCTTCCGTGCTGAAACTGGTGACCATGCCCAACATCATCCTCGCTTGGTGTGAGTGATCTCCCCCAAAATGGTACCCACTTGTTTGTAACGTCTCGGTCATGACCACATTGTTCCCCCTCCGTGACATACTCTCCACTCTCTAGATACCTCTCTGGCTGCAGAGGCTTACCGCAGTTCAGACCCACACGCATCCCAAGACACCGACTCGGAACTCCAGATCACCTCCGAATTGCTTGCCGCATTCAATGTATCTCTGCGTGCCCACCACCTCCATCTCCGCTTCTTTTCTGGTTCCTGGCAGACGTTCGACCTCGCGCGTACGGGTGGTCCCTATCATCTCATCCTCTCCTCCGAGACGATATACCACCTCGACAGCCTCCCGAGCTTGGTGCGCGTCTTGCGGGCTGCGTCCGGCTGCGAGGAAGGCGATGAGGGTTACGGAGCAGGACGTGACGCCGTGTGTCTCGTGGCTGGCAAGACAGTATATTTTGGTGTCGGGGGCGGTGCCGTCGAGTTTGCGCGTTCTGTCGAGTCGATCACGGGCGAGCGGGGGAATCAAGGTCGAGTAGAGACCATCTGGGAAACGACTACGGGGGTGCATAGGAGCGTGATGCGAGTGCGATGGACGTGAACGGTGGAGGCGGTGGCTGCGAAAGAGAAGAATACGAGCGTGTACAGAGGATGCTGTTGCGCCACGACTCAGGGAAGCAAGAGTGGAATGGTGGGAGGACCACTAACAGCGACCGCTTTGGAGGGGCAACAAACATGACTACCAAGTCATGACCAACGATACTTGTTCGGGCGTTGTCGCGCGTCCCATTGTTACCCCGGAACGCATAAGATGGCAAATGGAGGCCTGTCCGAGTCTTCATGTATTGTCTTTGTTTCTGGTGCTGTTCGTCCAGCGCCTGAAAAAAAAAAGTGGACAAATCCGGACTCGAACCGGAGACCCCCCGCACGTAGCATCCATGCTAAGCGGATGTGATAACCAGCTACACCATATGCCCTACATCAACCACACGTTCACAGTGCATCCTCTCGACATCGTACCTCCTGAATTACCATCGAGTTCGAAAAAACAGATTGCTCGAAGGAGATCTTTCGTAACTACGTACATCGGGCCAACTGCTGTTCACTACTCCCACCGAGCAGACGACAGATGAGCAAAAAAAAGGCAGGGGAACAATATCACGATCACCAAGGCACGGCCAACGTGCTCCAGTCCCGCAACACCCCCAACCGCGCCGTCCCGATCTGCCGCGTCATTTCCTGCTGCCCATGCACGCCCAACTCCTCAAACGTCTCCAGTAGTTGCCCGTCCAGGACGCCCCTGGACAGCGGTTTGGACATCCCATCGTTGCGCACGATTCTGGTGGGTACGTCATCAGGCCGAGGTTATTTCCCATGGAGAAACAGGCCCACCGGTATGCCCTGGGATTGAGGCCCGCGACATGTTGCACGTTGCGCACCAGCTGCCCTTGGAGTAGATGTAATCGCTTGAACGCGCCTTCGTCGACCGGCGTCAAAGCACACAACGATCCATCCGTGAAACCTGGCAAACAACGAGAGACAGAAAAGTGGTCGTGAAACTTTGTCCGAGAACGCCCATCGCAAAGTGCGTACCAGCAATGAGCTTCGCCTGCGGAATCTCGTTGTCCTCTTTCGTTCGCCGCGCGATCGTCCGGGACGCTCGACATTCCTTGTGGCAGTGGAACTCGCTGTGACACATAAGATATTGACCACCTCTGGCGTCCGGATCTGAAATGAATAAAGAAACACGCAGCATGTCAAACATTTCTATGGAGTGGACTACAAAGGGATGTTTACCGCTCGGGTCGTAAGTGAGCACACGCAATATGCCCTCTTCGTCGTTGAGAATGATTGACAGCTCTCCGTTTGTGAAGAAAAAGTCGACGTTGGTCGCACATGTTCGTCGAACGTCCTTCGCCAGGACCATAAGCTTGTATGGATCCTCCTAAAGTCGACAGTTGGCCTTCATTGCCGTTCATCAGGGGTAGGTCACGTATTCGTACCTGGAATGCGACGAGCCAAACACTCTTGACGGCATCTCCGATTAACAACAAATTTTTCAGCACACGTAGGCTGGTGACATAGACACCGACGTCCAGAAATGCGACGCCCACGAGGCGCTCGTCAAGATCAAATGCCCTGACGAATATCTGGAGGATACCCATCAACTCAGCTCATCAAATGTATCCCCTACGTACCTTTTGCCCCATGGATGACACCAGGTAGCCATTGATTCCGCAGAGCGCAGTGACAGGCCCCTTGGCATCGTCCCGTACACGAAGCCTCAATTTATACCACCGTTGGATGGGGGACGATGGATCGGGCACTACTTCGACAACCTCAAAGATGTAGGTCTTGGGGAAGTGCACGGTGTTGAGTGAACAGAACCGCGGACGGAAATTACATCACTCACGGCGCCCTTGACAGCCAGGTCCTCGCCACGGTCGATGCTCGTCCCAACAGCAATGAAATCTCTGCTCCCTGAATCTGTGCTCAGCGTCTCCAGCGTCACACACTCGAGTGCATTGACGTATTCATTGGGAGCGAATTCATATCTGACCACAGGTGAGAAGATCCCCGTTTCCAGCTGTACAGAGGTGACCCACCCGTCCATAGTTATCCAACTGTCAGGAGAGATAAGCTCCAACGTCGAACAGTCACACTGCGGGAATGAAATGCCTGCGCCTGCGCCTCGTCAGGCTCTCGCCCCACATGGATCTCGACCAGCACACTCACCATCCGGCTCCCAGAGGATGTTGTTGTCCTCATCATACGAGGCGAATCGCGCTTGCAACGCGGAGGCAGCAACGATTAATGACGCCGATGGCTCAAACGTGACATTCGTGTACGGTCGAGACCGCGGAAGGGAACGTTTCGGCAGCGAGGTGTCCAACTCAAGGTCAGGGATCCACTCCAGAAGGCTGGGGCCCTACAAACAACCGTTTAGCTTAATGGCTCGGTGAAGAAGCCGGGGTGCATGACGTCATCCCATTTACCTCGTCAGAGTACACCAAAAACTCCGCCTTGGATTCCCACAGCGAGCATGCTGTAAAAGCATGCACAACCGCATGTCCACTCGGGAACAGCTTGAGGCCACCTCTATCCGTGCGTATTATCCAGCTTGGCCTATCACCAGTGAAAAAGACGCCCGTGAGCGAGTAACCCCCGTTCGGGTTCGAGGACGTCGTGGGACAAGTGATGAACGGGACAAACGTGCGGAATATCCGCTTTTGTTCTGCGAGCACCGTTTTTTCTGTTTCTTCTTGTTTTGACAGCTCAAACGTCCGAGTCAAGACTTTTGTGAAAATAATTTTCAAACATGCGGAACGCCCACCGGACGGTGGCGTAGATACCGGTATCGAATGAACTTCATACACCGCCAAGTGTCCACAACGC
Organism: Boletellus emodensis; assembly: GCA_038089935.1. Taxonomy (NCBI): domain Eukaryota; kingdom Fungi; phylum Basidiomycota; class Agaricomycetes; order Boletales; family Boletaceae; genus Boletellus; species Boletellus emodensis. The sequence goes on from JBBPLU010000063.1 coordinate 7,437, forward strand.
ATGAATACCTGAAAGGGTTTAATTAGGTAACGGGACTACAGGTAAAGGAAACCTGGCAGCATACGAAAAGATGTGGGGCTGGTGCCGACTCTCCCAGGGGCGCAATGAGGATTTGTTCAATATCAAGGTCCTGTGGCTTACGCGGGGGATCTTGAGGAGGAGAAAGCGAGGGTGACTCAAAGGAATCGTTCAAAACCGGCTCAAGTGTGCTGATTGCCACAGTTGAGAAGGCAAGCGTCAGCTTTGGGAGGGCCCATATCTAATGAAATAGAGTCCTGATCCCATCGACGCCAAGACAAAGGGACGAACGAACCTCCATGGTACCCTGGGGCCGGATAAGTGCCAGCCATTGGGTGTTATGTCCTGCTGTAACCACAGTCTGAAGAGTTGGGGTAATGTTCTTCTCGGCATTACTAGGGGTGATAACTGGGCCATCGGTTGTCGTCGTTTCGAAAGCGCCCGAGATGTCTGTATAGAAACATCCCGCGAGATATCGAGATGACTAGTTTGGGTCATACAATCGGATTCTTGTCCAAGACTCGAGACCAAAGTCAGACGTTACCTTCTCACCCATTGGCGACATGTCCTTTCTTCTTATCTTGCCTCGTTCTGTCTCCCCAATGAACAAACCGATAGTTTCGTCCTCCCTGATAATCAACACGAAGGGGTCACATATGCTGCATGCTTTGATTCTTGCACGCGGCATGTTTCCGTCCATGTCTTTGATGATCTGTCTCTCGGCGCCATCTAACCGGTCGCGGATCAAGAAAAAAACGTAAATAGATCCAGGCAGCAGAAAGCGCACCTGGTTCGAGAACACGTATAGCATTCGTCATCACATGCAGAACTGCGGTGCGCTGGAAGAACGGTCCGGCACCGACGGTCGTTCCAGGTATGCGTGTCGGAATAGCCAAATCCGTCTTGGCGGCCCTGGTCGCAATCTGAGCCGTTCCCGTGCCCAAATCAGCTCACACAATGCCGAAGCTGGGCGAGAGACACGCACACGGGATACCCCAGGTGATGGATTGGCGTCCGTACTAATGACAATCGTGTCGCTCTCCACAGCGAACAACCCGCCATTGGTTTTTTCATATGATGTACCATTTACCCTGTGAGACTGGCGGACTGGGATGGACCAAATCCCACGTGCGCCACCTAAAACATGGAGTTTGCGTTTGGTACGAATAGGGAGGTCGCGCTATTGGAGCCGAGAATAATCAGCAGATATGCAAATAAGCCAAGAACCGAGTGACCATGCGTACCTGGAAGAGAGTAAAACCCCCGAGGTGGCCGCTCCCTGTGGCAGCTACAAGCTCGGGAACGTATCGCTCCTATCAACATGGAGAACGACAGATCACCGAGTAAAGAGTAGGACCCCAAGTAATTATGCAGATGCCCAAATGAAGAGATATGAATATATGTGCGCCATAAGCGACGGGATGAAGACATGTCACGCACCCCTAATTTCGACAGCGAGAAGGTCATATCTGCGATCGGTCCATACGCAGGAAGCGAGTCGCACAACGATAGATGGATCACAGAACGTGTCCGTGAAGGATATGCACCAGGAGCTGCGCCGTTGGCGGCAGTTTTGGTAACATGTTTTGACTCTCCATACAAATCTTAATGGTGCCCGGTGTCAGTGGCTCAACTTTCAGACGCATTCATGTGGCAGCTCACCGTCGTCATCAAAATCATCGATGTCCATCATGTTTTTGGTGTCCACTACAGTGACCGGTGTTGCATTTGTATCATCTGCCTCACCCTCTTCTATCTCTTCCTCGGCCCTCACCGCTCTTAACAATACTGATGGACCAACCGTGCTTCCAACGAATAGCATTCCATCGTCCAGCTGTCTTGTTACCGCAGGGACTGTCGTGCGTGCGAGGGCTGGGGACAGTGAAAGTTTGGATACTGTCCGTCCGTCCGAGATGATTTCTACAGGATGGACCATGCCGTTGTTCCTGATTACGAAGAGCATTTTCTCATCTCCAAAGACTAGTTTACTTCCCTCTAGGTTTAAATCTAGATCTTTATCGAGAGGAAGGGAGGGAATATCGCTAACACGGGCGGACCATCCGTTGACTGGTAGTGAGACGCGTCGGGCAGCTTGGTCGACATGGATGAGCGAGTTGGCGGTAAGCACGACGACACCACCAATGGACTGAGCGCAAGGAAGGAGCGAGAGAGAATCATACGGAAGATTGTCCACGGCGGTAATGATGGGATATGTATGGTTGAGAAGGTCGAGTGTGAAGATGTATACACGCCCTGTATCATGGTATTCCTTGAGCCGACTAGGATTCAAAGCGGGAGTGCAAAGTATGAGTTAAAGGGAGACGTAGCAAAGTAAGGCTCTGAAGCTTACCCTGCCCAAGTCTTTTCAGACTGGCAAAGCACGGCAATGGTGGGATTATGATATCCCGGCAAAAAAACGAAGTCGATGACATTGCGCAAGACCTGGTCGACATCTGCGACTAGATCTAAGACGAAAGAGGGAGAGTAGGGCACATCTCTGGGGGGAACTATTAGTTTTGACTCGACTGGATAAAAGGTAAAATAATACCTTGCAAGGCTTTGATCCTGCTCCATTACGTCGAGTTCGGCTTGCGACTGATAAAAGGGAAGGATAGCAAGGGAGTCCTTGGGGAGGGAGAGAGCAGCACAACGGGATAGAGGGTCTGCTCGGAGCTCTGGGCGGAAAAGGTGACTGTCGAGAACTGCCTGTTGAAGGAAGCGTGAAGGGTACGCCGAAACGGAAAAGTAGCACATACCATCTGTGGGGCACGCTCGTAGGTGTGGATAGAGACCGTGACGAAGTCATGGATGGCGTCGGACCATTCCAGCAACGCAATCTATGGACATATGGAACAGAATGCACGGAATGAGACTGGGGCGTACTTTTGCATCTTTGAGGGAGACGAGAAGCCGGTCGAGATTGTCGTCACTGAACGACATTGTACGGACTTTGTCGATTCCCGTGACAGTACCATGTAATGCATGCTCACGGAGGAGATGGAAACACCACGTAGCTGGTGGCTCCTGGCCCGTACTTGACTGTGTCACCGTCTAAGAGAGTGCTTCAACCATGAAGGTGTAGTGCTCACTTTGACCGTGCTCATACTGACCCAGCCATCACCAGACTGGTCCATTTCGACCTCACCCTCTACGGCCTCTGTCCCCTTGCGCACACGGGCATGCCTGTCACGCTCGCTCGCAACATGGTCGGAGATGGTGGATGGTTGCTCGCGGATGGCATAGACACGGAGCAGGTTGGATTTTGCGGTGACGACGTTCACGAGGGCAGAGGGGGAGGCAGCGGAGAGGTTGAGGGCGACGGCAAACTCGACACCGCTTGGAGAGAGAACGTCGTGTCGAAGAGCATGCATCACTCGCTCGAATATGCGTCTGCACGCGATGGCTGCAGCCCTCGCTGTGACTGGTCATCACGTGATACAAGTCACACCCCCTGTCCTCCTTCGCGTCGGACGACCACCACGAACACGCCCAGATGCGAACCTTGGACCCACTCAGTTCCGACTCGACCCGTCTTGATCAAGGTATGCTTCCTTTCAATCCAAGTGGTCTGATTTCTCCCTGGCTGCGCATCACTGCGCCCGTTCACGTACGTGCACACGCATATAGGCTCTTCTCTCTTGCTGCCGCGGTGCTGTGGTTATCTGTTATCAGCGAACATCCCAATTCCGCCCGGTGCGGTGCTCTCCTGTGGTCGGCGAACCACGATTGATCGGGGGCGGTTTCGGGCGCACTTCCCGAGTTCCGTCTGTTACACTTCGTGGCAAGGGCTCGTAGAACACTGCCCTGCTATTTACCAGAGCCCCTCCTTACCACGCGTTCTGTCTCGCGGATTTACGACCATTCAGCGACCCGCAATAGAGTGAGACCGCGATTCACGTCGCCACAACATGGCATCCTGTTCGCTGCATGATCCCCCGATGGGGGTATGCATGAAGCACCTCACCAGTCGCTCACTCATCCGCTGTTTAAGCTCCGTCCAGGTATTCGATTGATGCGATGGTGCCCGCTGCCTCACTCCTCCCACCATTTTCCCTGTGTCGAACGTGTCCGCATTTCACTCACTTCTCACCGCATGCGCGAATGCATAGGGTAATTGCAATGCCTTGCCTCCTTTATTCGTGTAGGTCGCGACTGAGTGGCCATTGGCTCGCCTCTGTGGTGCCCAGAAAGCGTTTGCTGTTTGCGCAGCTGCAAGATGAATCTTCCTTGTATGCCCAAACCTGTGTCCTGATTTCAGCAGTTTCCGCTTCTCGCTTGTCTTGCGAGGAATGCAGGCATTTCCGCATGCTTGACCGATTGTAAAAGTAAGTTTTTTTTTTGTCTTTGCAGACTGTCGCCTCAGGGTGTGATGTCCCGACCTTACTCCGCATCTGAATCTCGCAGTTTGAAAAGATGTCAAGGGCTTGACTTTGCCTGGATTGGGCCTTCGACGACGATCAACGCGTGAGCTTCGGTTCCTGATGTGGCCTCTGCAATTGAACATCTTCGTTTACTATTAGGCCGATGTGAGACAAACCTACGCTTTTCCTTAATTAGGCAGGCGGCTCGCTGCCCACCTCTTGACGTATACGCAGCGGCACGTTGTCACACCTGTACGCAGCTTCGCCCCAAAGACGCTGGGAGTGGTCATTTCCAAATCACTGAAATGTTTCTCTTACATCGGCTGGGTGGCCTTTGCCCGAAGACAGACGGCACTCCGGGGATTGTGCTGCGTGACGCCGGCGTGGCTGCACGAGCGTCTGGCCACTTGCCTGTCGGTGGGGGGGTGGCCCGCCTATATCGCCCTCGCACCACCCGTAATCAGCCCGCAATTGAGGCGTGGCGGTCTTGTACGGCCATCTTCTTTCAGGTTCTTCGCCCCTAGAGCCACTCGATCCTCATTTGCTCGCTTCCCATCAGAATCAACCTCATGCCGTGCAACCTGGTTTACTCGTGTTCGCAGCGTGCACCAATTGACACGCTACGGCCCATTCACCAATTCATCTGCTACCAAGCCTCGATCCCCGAAAGCCCCGTGTGTTTCTTCTTCTCGCCACTAATTCCAGAGTCGCTCTCTCCGTGGTCTTATTCCTTCCATCTTTATAAGTACGGCCTCCACAAACATATGCTCGCCCCACTCTGCTAGGTCAGACAGAGGTCCAACTATGACTGCTACATTCATGTCGAATCCGTTGCCATCCTTTAACCCTGGCGTCCGTCCACCCTCAAGAACTGACCGCGGAGCCCCTCCGGGATCGTCCAAGGTCAGTTCCTGCGTCACCTTCCTCCGACGTTGGATATGTTAGTGAACTTTGCCTCCCAACCCTACTGCTGTGTTGGTTGACAGAACTACGTGTTGTCAGTGCCCTCCGGCTTTGCGGTGCGCGTCTTCAAAGCGCCGACTGTTTCTACTTCCTCCCGTCAGTACTCAAACGCTGGTCAGCAGCTATCCGCAGTCACCGCAAGAGGTGACATCGACTACAAACCTCCGCCACATCGTGACCCCCGCTCGTCGTCGGGCCACCCAGTGCGTGACCACTCTCGGAAACTAGTCAAGCCACCGCCTTCGTCCCACGCCTATCACCAAGAAGACCGCGAACGAGAGCGAGATCGGGAGCGAGATCGAACCTACCGCGACACCAGGCGTTTCGGGTTCATCCACCCTGGTCCAGCCCAAGATACCTACGTCTATGAGCGCTCCATCGCCTCGTCAAAATCGGACCCTTACCACGACTACTATTACCATCCCCCTTCGTCGGACAGCAGCGTGAGCGAGAACGACTCCATCTTCTCGCACACCTCTCCAGCCTCCTCGAGCAACAGCAGCGTGGATGACGATTATCCACCACGAGGCATGCTCCACGTCGCTCGGACCGCCGCCCCTGAACGGAGACCATCACTCCATCGTGGCGGTCAGCGATCCGGGATGGTCCTCCCCGTGACATACCACACGTGCCCGACCTGCTCGGAAATGAGCAACAGCCCACCACCGCCCCGCACAGCGAGCAGAGCTGACAGCGTAGCGCACGGCTCCCGCCCACTCCCGACACCTCCCGTAGGCGCTCGCGTGCGCAAAGACAGCCTCGTGCTCGCCAGCGAGCGTTCCATCCCACCGCTGGCTACACGCCCGCGACTTCCGCAGTTACGTATCGGAGATCCGCCTGCCTACCCTGCTGACGCTCCGCAGGGCGCGTGGCCCACAGCAGAGGCGGCGGTATGTCTCTCGGCCTCGCCCCCATCGCTCACCCGCTCGTGCAGCGGATCCACGGGGAGCAGCTCGCACGGGAGCGTGCCTCCGCCGCCAGGCCTGGGCGTTCACTGGGAGTACGGCCAGACGATCGACATCACCTCCGAACCGCCCCACCGCGTGCCGAGCCGCCGCAACTCGGACGGGGATCAAGGCCGTATCCTACCTCCGCGCCCACACCGCGCTAATACGGTGCCTCCACCACGTTCCGTCCGATGGAGCGAGGAGCTGGTCTGCCCAAGCCCCATTCTGCCGTGCCAGAGAAGAAAAGGGTGGTTCAACAGGCGAGGGTACGTTCCTCGCCCTCCCACTCCTGTTTATCCATCCCAAGCATGAAATCCCAACTGACCTTGACGTTTGGAAAAACACATTTAGGGACCAATTGTGGCGCAACGACGGCTCGTACAAGCCCCCAGCCCCTGGCGATGACTATCCCGAAGACCTCGACGATTATCCAGAGCCATCGGAGGGCTGGCAAAACGAGGACGGTGTCCGAATCGACCTCAGCAGGAGGCTCATACCCAAGGCACCGCCGCGCTCCGTGCTCAAGCGGACGGGCTACTGCAAAGAAGTGGGTATCATAGCCGGATACCTCACCAACGAACCTGCCTCCCCAACATCTGACGACGAATAAATGGTGTCACGTGCATGCATGAAGCAGTGTCCTTGTCTTTCTTTTGGCGTCTCAGTCACTCCTGCCCACGCCCCCTTCCCTTTCCCTTTTGCCCTTCTTCCATCTCCTTTCTCGCCGCAGATAGTTCAATCCCTTAAAGTGCTTGGCGTGCATTAGTAGGCGCACGCAAACGTTTCGATTTTTTACACTATTTATGAGGGTGGGGGCCATCGTAACCCTGGCGCGCCTGTACGATGCGTGTTTCTTTCCTTCCCTGAAAGCAGCCACTTTAGCATCATGTTTCGTATAATAGATACCCCCCGCATTCCACAACGACTTACGATAACGACCCGTTCGCATCCTCCCTCGTTTCATCTCTTCTTCCCTTCACTTTGTCGTCTGTGCGTGCATCTGCGCGTAATCGGTGTGTACGCGAGGATCTGGTATCCCGTCTGTAACATTACTGGCCGTGGCACGGGCACACGGTCACCGGCGAGACGTATTCCAGCTAGGCGTAATAAATGTCATGCGTGCATGTCCGCTCGTGTGGAGCTCGCCAGCCAGACCCGATGGTCTCGACCCCCGCGCGCCGCAAAGAGAGAGAAAGTGGGTCACCCGCGTACGTTCGGATCGCCAACGCTCGTCATGCGCCGCTTCTTCTGCTTTTCTTTTTTTTTTCGGTATGTTTTTGTGTGACGACGGTGAGATCGCCATGGTGATCACGCGAGCGATGTGTGCACGGAACCAATCTTTGTCGCCGACCGGAGGGGGAAGCAGGGCAGGAAAACAAAACCTTGAGGACCCTAGGGCACCAAACGCCCTGCGCGCCGACGCACATGAAACAGGGAAGAAAGATCCGGCCGAAGTCGCTGACGTCGACGTTGAACGAGAACGGGCTGATGGATGATGGAATGACGACGCAGCGAGGGTCCGATACGCCGACGTGCGAGTCCCCCCTCGTCGTGATCACGCACACGCCAGCAGGCCAGGGAACCAAGCGCGTAAAAAAAAAAAAGAGAGATGCAAGCGTCATGAACGACGTATGTAAAGAAGAGTCAAAGACGTACTCGTACCGCCAGTGTCGATTGGGACGCACGCGAGCGCGACCCACTTGACCGAGCGCGCGGTTTTTGCTGGACAGGGCCACGTCCGATTTCCCGAACGACAGTCACGTAGGTGTATCATGGTAGACCCGAGGTCCCTGGGTTGGACGTGAGCGTGGGGTGGGGCGTGCACGCGAGTACCGCGAGCGTGCGGGGCAAAGGCGACGCCAGCGTCACCCTGACTCTTCACCCTGTGGAGTGCGGGGCGGCGACCCGTCTGGGGGCCGCCTCGGGCACGCATCCTCAGGCTCCGTCGTCCTGACACTGATTACACCGTTGCGAAGACGACCGCCACACGTCCGAACAAGGGTCAAACATTCAAAATGTGCCATCAGTGTCCAAACGTCGTCCAGCTCGAGGCAGCGAGGCACAGGGCCTCGTACATACAATACACGCACACGCGGAATCATTATGGGCCGATACTCGGACTTGGATCTGGGATGGAACGTCGTGTCTGAGAAACCCCGTGAACACGAACACGAACTTGAACGTGGAAGACCGGTTTGCGTCACCACCGCCGCGGTATGACGGACCCTGCAAACGATGGGCTGGGTCCGTCTGCAATGTGACTGTGGCGGGGTCGTATCCACTCCCTCCCTCCGACTATCTCAAGGGGTGTATGCGGCCGCCGAGGACATAGACCGCAGTCGCTCCACAGTGGCTTGCTGTACATACAGGAAAATGAGCCAATTGAAAGGACTACAATGGCCCCTGGACCTCGTGGGTGCCGAGTGAAGCACCCTTTTGAACAGGCAGAGCACGGGATCTCATCGTGTGACTGTCATAGGAAATACTTGCAGTACGTCCTCCCCTGATGGCGTCAAGAGCCTCGGCCAAAGTATGGCAGAAAGCGTCGCCCAGTAGTGTAGTGAGTTCACTACGTCGACCAGGCAGCAGGTGGGCCTTCCAAAGTCAAGTACGAGTGTCGGACAGCACAACGCATGGACGTCCATGCTGAGCGTTGAGCGTTGCACCGCTATTTGCTCAGTGACACCAAAAAAAAATCGCGGTATCATGGCTAGATCAACACGCACAGGTATCCTCCCGACCCTATAGAGGAGCCAACTAGGTCGCTCGCCCTCACAGTCAACTACCTTTTTTTTCTCAATCATACTGCCCGGCACTGTCTCTTAAGCCATGCCAGCGCACGTGCGTCCTTTCCTTCAAGCAATGGCCCTACCTTGGATTCAACCTCGGTATGGTAATCGTTCAACCATATCTTTTCCTCGGCCGTCAGGATCGACAGGTCGATCAAGCTCGTCTGAATAGGGCACTGTCGTGCAACGTTTATCGGTGTCCCAGAAACCCAATTGGGACAGAATAGGAGGTGTATACTGACCATGGTGACGCGCTCAAAGCCGAGGTATTCGTTCCCTCCAAAGGTGTTCGGTGTCTCGACTTCGCGGATAATGCCCACGTTCTCGATTCGTATGCCCCACTTGCCGTCGGCATAATATCCAGGTTCTGTTGGAAGACGGAAGCAAAAGGATCCTGAACAAGCTGCATGGCTGACTCGACGGCTTACCATTCGACACTGTCATTCCTGGCTTCAATGGGGTGTTATTGTACGCTAATTTTGGACTGAGTCCAAGGGCTGCCACGGGTCGCCACGTATTCCTTACCGATGCGGATCCCAATGCCATGGGGTCCTTTAGGACAAGGGGTGAGTCTTTTGTAACCACACGAAATTTTGCAGATACCTTCATGGACGTTTAAATAATGCCCGACGCCGTGTCCAGTGCCATGCCTATTCGATATGAGATCAATGCACAACATACTTAGAGATATGTAAACCTGTAATCTGGAGAGTTGGGTTGGAATATTGCGACACCAATCAGTGGCGACGACCACTTACCCAGACCATCACGCCACAAAGCCCTTCTTGCCCATGAATCACTGGGGCATCGTCAGCGTTTCAAGAAGTCGAAACAGATACACATCACACACATTGTGTATCCTTGGATACTGGTCAACGATGCATCGACAAGAGACGTCGTAGGGACCCACCGGTAGTCCCGGTAGGGAAAACAGCAGAATCAACAGCGATGTGACCTTGAAGAACCCGGGTGAATGCGCGCTTCTCCTCTTCAGACGGTGATCCAAAGTGCTGTAATAAAGATTCTGTGTAATTATTCTCTGCTTTTTGAAGGCGCAGTACTTGCCCATGTACGAGTGACATCAGTTGTCCCATCATAATACTGGCCTGAAGGGAAACGATCAGCCTCGTTCTGCATATCATCTTGGGGGACCATACCTCCAGAGTCACAGAGATAGATCTTGTGAACACCAAGGTCAGCAGAGGATGACAGCTACGCAACATGAGGTACCTGGTCCTTTGTGATAACTGCACAGTCCTTGGGATCCGGCGAATAATGGATGATAGCTAGAACATATGTTATCATGTCAGAAACGCACTACGGGATGTATGCAAGAACAAACCTGCGTTCGGGCCGGAGGAAGAAATAGTCTCGAAAGATAAACCACGAAACAAGTCAAGCTCACTGTCAACGATCAGACGAGTCCTGGATGAAGCAAACCTGTACATACGATCTAAATTGTTTGAGTTTGTCTGATCCCTGGCTCTCATTCAAAACGACACCGTTCTGGAGCTGTTCCTCGAGCCACGCAAAGTAACGAGCCAATGCAACACCATCACGTATGTGACTTTGCCGGAAGCCTTCGATTTCGGTACTATTCTTGATCGCTTTCATGGCCGCTATAGGCGACGGCACGATGACCACGTTCCCCTTTGTACGCGTAGGTATTGATCGGATTCAAGACGTGATATAGACCCACCTCGCCGAGTGCATTGACAACCGCAAGATTTGTCTTGTCTCCGAGTAATACGGGCTAGATGTCATCAGCCAAATCGGCTGCGAAGTCTTCATCGTGAAACTCTACCTGGTCTTGCTTTACCAGTCCAGACCCAACCAAATCTTTGAGATAAGGGAGGAATGCATCGTACGGCTTGACCTCTACATCTTGGCCAAGGTGCGCGAGTACAGCATCATCCACCTGTGTCTTGTCGATGAATAACACGGCTGCGTCATGTCCCACCACCGCGTATCCAAAAAAGACTACTACGTTTTAGCCACTGGTTCTCGGGAAGAGGGACGATCAAGTGCCTACCGGGGTTGAAATCGATGTCCGATCCACGAAGATTGAACAACCACGCGACCTCGTCGAGTAAAGTAACGGCCAGTGCAATCGCGTTCCTCTTGACCAGTTCTTGTCGCGCACGGTCGAGTTTGCTCCGAAGGGCTTCCCCTGAAGAAGACGGTTAAGGCGTGGGAATGGTGATGGAGATGAGGCGTTCAAACCTGAATACTTGATATCCAAAGCGAAGACAGGGTCCTTGGGCCGACTGGGTCGCTCAGAACCCCATACGATGTCAACCGGGTTTTTCTGGAGAGGGACCAACTCGGATTTTCCGAACGACTTTTTGATTGTCTGAGCATCGGCTATTCTTCCCATGAGTCTACGTTCGTGACCGACGCTGACGGAACGACATACTAGCCAAAACCACCGTTGGATCAATCCCGACTCTTGTACCCTCATCGAGGTTCTAAACCAATGTTATGGGCTAAAGAAATACGCCGACCGTCGGCACGTACTTTGGGGAGGAATTCCTGCCAGGTGGGAACATCTAGGTGAGCGTCAGCCCTCGCCATTTTTTCGCAAATTATCACGCCTAATCACCAGGCAAGCCTTGCTTCATCAAAGTCCAGTTCCTGCGACAGCGATTTCAGAACACAACCAATAGGAGCGCATCGGTTGCTCACGCATCCAATTGTTGCTCGGCCTGCAGGTAGTAGCGACCATCGGTGAACAGGAAGGCGTTCTGAAGAGTGATGATGGCACATCCTACGAGTCAGAGAATGAATTTGAGTACCTATGCGCATATGAAAGTATGTCCCGTCACCTGCTGAGCCATTGAATCCAGAAATGAATGCTCGACGTTTGTCGGCCTCGGAGGGGTATTCGCTAGAGTCTGAACCAAATGTAAGTCACAGACGCAACAAAGAAAAACGGGGAATACGCACGTTCGTCCTCGCTTGGAACAACCAAGGCGCCTACGTTGACATCCTGCTGCTGCAACAACGCTCTAAGGCGTGCAAGACGTTCCGATGTGTCGACCCTTGCTGTGCCTACCGCGCCCATCGAAGCTAAGGAGGATCTGGGCCTGTGGTATTTTGGAGTGATAAGTGTAGTTGGTGTGGCACGGGAGAGATAGCGGTGGAGATGCGCATGGATTCGACATTGATTGTACCACATGCTTCCGCGTTCCGCTCCGAGTCAAGGTCACCAAGCAGCGAGTCGCGTGACCATGGCACGTGATAACGTGACGAGGTCACGGTGTTTGCATCACTTTGGATTTCCTAGAGGATGAGGTTGTGCAGTGAAGCTTTTCTCGTTCTTTGCTGGTCGGACCACCCTCGGGAAAGCACCTTTTTATTTCCTCTTCACCTTGACATTTCCATGTTCAAGCTCCCGACATTAGCGAAAGGAACCAACGACTGGATAGCCCCGAATGTCTAATCTGTATCTCCTACCCCCCAGACACCCTCTCTATCGCACGAACGGCCCATTTGGCAAGTCACGAACTCTCATTAATTCTCTTACCCGACGGCGCTCGATTGGCGGTTCAAACCCTCGCCCAAGCAGTCCGTGACTCGAACCTGACAAGGCGGCCGCCCCATCTTCCACGGTCAGTCCGGAGACATTCGCGTCAAAAGTTCCCAAGGGTTCGATCTCGGCTCACCCACGTTTCGAAATCATGAAACTCAATCAGTAGAACGTAGAACTTGAACGCTGGATGGCACAGGAACGCACATAGTACGGGCATTACCACAAAAGTCGCGACTCCGGTCACCGGCAGTGCGTCCACACCACCTACGGCAGTATCTGGACCGTTGATCCTCGACCTCACTTCCGTTTCTTGGCTGGACGCATCCCAACACATCTGGTGAACGAGGACGCTTGCGTTCTTACTGCGGCGTTGAGGGTCACCAGGCTGTGGATACTTCTATTGAAATGTCTTCCAATCGAAAAGTCGGCGCTCGCAAGCTTTGCAGAGTCGCAAATCCCACGCCGGTGTAAGAACATTTCACACCGAGTTTCGAAACCGGCATTCACCGGGAACGCCGCTCGACATGTTATTGAATTCAATCAACCAGCCACAGACACGCGCACCTGATGGCGGGCCGGAGGGACCTGAGCCGAAGATATCCCTGTTCCAGTGCGCCCCCTTCCCCTCCTCGTCTCTCGTCGATTGAGGTTTCTCGACTGATGGGATTCAGCACGTCGGGGAGCTCGCTTGTCCAGGGGGCTCACCCACTCGGGAACACGAGACGACGACCCAGACTGCGGTATGTCCTGCCCGTCCGACCTCTCCCGCGTTCCTCCGCGGGCCAAGCCACTCCATCACCTCCACCCCAAGTTTCCCTCCCAAGGCCCGATTCCTGGCCTCAGGCCCAATGCATAGTCCAAGTTCAAGCCTAGAGAACAGGGCCCGCTTGCACAGATAACCCAGGTCCAGTCGACCGACGGAGACGCCTGCCCGAGTGCTCAGGGTCGCCACATCGAGTCAAACATTTCTCACCCGAGCTTACCCTGAAGCTCGCCATACGCCGATTTTCCTTTTTCGAAGCCTGGACGGCGCAGAGGGACAAGGACGAACACCCGAAACGGGCCCCCGAAACGCGCGCGATGGGGTAGGCACGGGCACGGGCACGTTGAGGCCGAGCCCGCGTGCAAGCCCAGGGCCCGAGATGGACGGAGACGGCGAGGCCAGTCTTAGACGGGAAGCCAGGTCGTCCGTCCGCCCCCGCGGTGCCTGACAGACGACGTGTGTGACCGCAACCCGGGACCTGTGACGACGATGACGATGACGGTGATGCGACGGACGACGATGCATGGCGCCGCGGGAGGACGATGACACACGTGTATTGCCGGCCTCTTTTCTTTCTTTTTTCTCTTTCCACACGCGTGCTTCTGCCCTTCCGCCTTCTCCGTCCCCCTCCTTTCTTCCGCTCTGCGTTGATACGTACCTGTACACGGCCGAGCATGGTGCACGGCGCGTCACGTCGTTCGCGTAGCCTGATAGGGCTGGGCCTGGGACGGATCATCGGAGTTCCCCCTCACACATGTATACACATCATCTGCCATCAGTTCACATCATGCCAATATTTCCTCGACGGGCTGATATCTATTTAAAAAAAAAATAACCGCTCAGGGCAACAAAAGATTCTGCGATATGAATGGCGTTACAGGGTGGCGCCTGTTCCCCACCTCCCCTGGTGTAGTTGTCCAACGATCCACAGGTGCTGGTATGTTGTTTTTTGCGTGTGTATTTGAGAAAAGAGATGCCAAAAATAATACAAACTCAGATACTACAACCAGATGCCGAAAGGACACTGCACCGCCATCCAGGGGCAGAGGCAGGATCGCGTGGGAGCGTAAGAGGGAAGAGCGAGAAAAGACGAAAAAGGGATAGTTCCAGGTACCTCTACGGGCCATTGCCAAATAAGAGGACGAGAGACGAAAGAGATAACGGTTCACAGAAATGGATCCATGGCGTTAAAAAGCGCCAACCTGAGACGGGCAGGAGGAGATGTACGCCGAGGGGTAACCGGTAACCTCTTGACGCAGTACACGCGAGCAACGGGTTGACATAAAGAAAGGCGTTTGTCGGGTCATGGGGAAAGACGTAAAGTTTCGTCGTGAGCGGTGAACAATAGAGATAACATTGCTTTGACAGCGTCCTGTGATGAATTGGTAAGATATTAATGGAGTTGTGGGAAGGGGTGCCTGAGAGAAAACGAACAGCGGTCAGTTGATCGGTGTAAATTTAGCGTCTCATATCTTCACCCTAGTTTTGGCGTGGAGGACAAAGGGAGTTAACGTGTCACAACAGTTTGGACTGTTTGAGGTGCCGTCGGACCACCATATCCCGCACTGCGATCAGCTCAGTGTGGGCTCAACCCCCGCGTGTGAGAGGCAACTCACCACTTGCGAGGATACCAGCGGTGGTCGTAGTGTCCTGATAAGGATCGAGCGTCAGATCAGCAACATTTCTTATCAATGGGATCCGTACCGTGACGGAGGTGCAGAAACCATAGAATTTCCGAGGTAGAGGAGAGTACTCTCGGTGGATGGCGCTGAACTTGCCCCTAAAGTCTGGAGGGTTTGATAAGTCACAAGTCGTATGGAAGGGGGTCTACAGCGAGTGCACCCACACTTTGAGGCCGTATCCATGTCGTTTGGTCGGTCACCATAGCTGCGAACGTATTTGGCCAGCCGAATGCCCGACTTGAGCTTGGCTTCAAGGATATCACACTTGTTGAGAAAGAGAACGAGGTCGACGGTGGCTAGGAGCTTATTTGAGCAAACAGCTTTCCACAACAAGACGCTGTCCTCCTGGAAAACGATCAGAACCGCACAAGGGCCAGTGACAAGTATCCTCACCAGTCTGTTCACGGTTCGGTCCTCCGCAAGCACTTGATCGAATCCAGATATTGGAGCGAGGAATATAATGGCATCCACTAAGACGTGGTCAGCGTCGGCAAGGCACGGATGGGGGGGGTGAAGACATACCATCATCGAAAAAGGGGACCCACGTTGCTGAAAGAGACTATGAGTGAGAGTGTAAAGGGAAGTGGACATGTCCCACCTCTCTAAAGCAGAGGGATCTTTAGATGGAAATTCTCCAGGATCGCGGCACACACACCTGCGACCGAGAACCCCCGACGTCGACTATTCTCCACTCGGTACCTTGCTCACGGCCAGCGGCGGCCTCCATTTCACATCTGTATTCCGAAACACCGACGGTTTTCAGACGGGCTCGCAACACATCATCTGGGAGGGGGATGAGGGCAAGGACTGGGCAGCGGCGTATGGTTTACCATCGGAAGGGATATAGTTGAGTGCAGTGACACGCTCCACGTCGTTCAAAAAGCTGAAAGGGGGTTGGCGTCAACTTGTTGGAGAAAGAGCGAAGCGGGTGTTACAATCCGGGGAGTTCTTCCAATCTTATCTTGCGTCGGCGAAGGATTTCGCGGACAAACTTGTTGTGCCAGAGGGTGATGATGTCGTTGGAGCAAGAATGAAGGACTTCCTGTGCTTCGTCTCGGGTTGCGAGACCAGTGTCGCCCATCGAGGTTGGACGGCCGTCACGGCGAGAACCTTTGGCAAGGGCTCCCTTCCAGGTAGCGCCGGGGCGGACGAAGACTTCTTGGGACCGCCAAGGGCGATCGGTGCCTGGTCCGTGACGTGCTTGATATGGGCTGAGACTGCTGCCTCTGAAAGAGGAAGCGGTGTCATCCTCGCCAGGGGGGATAAGTTTCGCGATGAGAAGGGCCTCGATGTGTCGGAGAGGGGTGAGACGCATTTGGAGCAGGTCGATTTCGTGGGGCACATGGGGGGCGTCGTCCTCGCTGTCTTCGCCGCCACTGTCGATGGGAACGAGACGAACGTTTGAGAGGGCGTCCATGATAGTGCGGACGGAGCGGACGACGTTGAGCTGTATGACGCCGCGCCATAGGGTGCGTTCCTCGTGGAAGGCGGTTGGGGTGTACAGCCGCTGGAAGTCTGGTGGGAAAGGGTGAGCGGGGAGGGACGGACGGGACGGGGACTGACGTCTGAGGGTGGTGGATTTGCCTGGGATGCATCGGTCAGGGTGGAGGAGGGGGAGAGGGCGGGGGACCTGCCTGACTCGCTCTGGCCGAGGAGGAGGAGCCGGACGACGCTCTTCTTCTTTTGCTGCTGACGTTCTGCCTTGATAGACTCGTCGATCTGAAGACTTATCCGCCTGGCCTCGGCCTCCTGGGCGAGCCGGATGACGCGGTCCTCCTCGGTCTCGCCCGGGGGCGGTCTGAGGAGCTCGTCGAGGGGGTCGAACTCGGACTGGGGCTTGTTTCCAGAGGGCATGGTGGTGGAGGAGCCGAGGGCGGTGGAGTCACGGAAAGGGCCAGGCACGCCAATTTAAGTGTTTTTCACCGCGCTGGACAGGACTTGCCAAGTGCTGTGTCAAGCCCGGCGTGATGGTCCAGGGCCAAATGCGGTCGCTGCGCATTCCCTCGGCGAGCGAGCGGGCGAACGTGGGCATTTTGCGGACCCAACACCGAGCGCGTCGGCGAGTGCCTTGGCGTCAGCCCGGCCCAGCCTAGCGCCTCCGAGTCTCTCCCTCGGTTCCTGGCGCGCGCTGTCGGGGGTCCCACCCCGCTCTTTTTCCTCGCGCCATGTCCTCCTCCTCTCCCTCGCCCCCCTCCACGCCGCCCACACCGCCCACACCGCCCAGCCTGCACCAGAACACCACCGACCCCTCTGCGCGCTGGCTCGTCCAAAAGTTTGGCGGCACCACCGTCGGCAAATTCCCCGTCCAGATTGCCCGGGACATCGTCTCGTGAGCCCCGCTTGGCCGTCCGCGTCGCGATCGCTCACCCCTGCGACAGCAACTACATCGACCAGCACAAGGTCGCCGTCGTCTGCTCCGCACGCTCCGGATCCACCAAGACCCTCGGAACCACCAACCTCTTGCTCAGGGCCGCCGCAGAGGCCAAGCGGCGGCCTGCCAAGTCGCAATGCAGGTCCGAGTCCGCAACCCCATCCACCAACGGCATATTTGGCCGCCCTTCCGAAACCTCATCGCCCCGAACGCGTAGCTCGTCCCCGACTTCCGTCGCCTTCTCGTTCACGCCTCTGAGCACCCCTCACTCTGGACACAACGTGCCCGAGTTCAGCGCTACCGTCGATCTTATCCGCACCGAACATTTGGCAGCCGCAGAAGCCTCCATCTCGAATCCCGACATCCTACAGGAAATCGGCGCCGAAATACATCGCGATTGCGACTGGCTTCGTGCCTTTCTCTTTGCAGCGCAAGTGAGATCGCTTATGTATTTCCTTCCTCCTCTCATGGCGTACCCTCCCCCTGCCACATCACAGGTCATAGACGAAGTGTCTCCGCGGTCCCGCGATAGCATCATCGGCTTTGGCGAGCGGTTGGCTTGTAAACTCTTGACGGCCATCCTCCAGGACCAAGTAGGTCGTCCGTAGTGTCGACAATCCATTGGCCTCTCATCGGTAAATCATCCTTCAGGGCATTGATGCCGAATATGTCTCCTTAGATGACATCGTTCCCATCTCAGATGACGCCGATCCCCATGTAGAAGGATCTTTAGATCAGTCCTTTTACGACGGCGTCGCTTCCGCAGTCGGCGAACGGATAAAAGGTTGTGCTCCGAGGGTGCCTGTCGTCACTGGTGCGGATCGCTTTCCTTGTGCCCCTTCCGTCGCCAACACCGTCCAGGATTCTTTGGCCCTGTCCCAGGATCGTTGCTACGCCAAGTCGGCAGGGGCTACACAGACCTTCTCTCGGCGTTGCTCGCTGTCGGCCTCGATGCCGCCGAACTCCAGATATGGAAAGAAGTCGATGGCATATTCACGGCTGATCCCCGAAAGGTGCCGACAGCGCGTCTTATACCGATAATATCGCCCGACGAGGCCGCCGAACTCACTTATTATGGGAGTGAAGTCATCCATCCGTTCACCATGGAGCAGGTTCGCGCACAAACCTCATCTTGTCTTGTGGTCCTCACACGTTTGCTTCTTTTAGGTTATCCGACGAAAAATACCCATCAGGATCAAGAACGTGGAAAACCCCCTCGGTGGCGGAACGGTCATTCACCCTGATCCGGACCGAGTTTCTGCCGACTCTGAGACGGACACGCCCTCCGTGGTGACTACCATACAGGCACTCTCCTTGATGTCCCCTGAAAGTATACATCAGAGCAGACGCCTGCCGACGGCGGTCACCATCAAGGAGCGCATCATCATACTCAACGTGAATTCAAATCGGAAGAGCGTCTCCCACGGGTTCCTCGCGCGTATCTTTGGTACCCTCGACCGATTCGGCGTCGTCGTCGACCTGATCAGCACGAGCGAGGTACACGTGAGCATGGCCATCGAGGACAATCTCTCGCGCAAGATCATGGACCGATTGGTCACCGAACTCCAAAAAAGCGGATCGGTGAGTGAGACACAATTCCTGCAGTGCCTCGAGTTCAGTCTCTGAGAACGATGTCGCGCACGTGTATATGCTCTTTGAAACAGGTCTCTGTCCACACCGACATGGCCATTCTCTCGCTCGTCGGGAAACAGATGTGCAATCTGGTAGGCATGTCAGGGCGGATGTTCCAAACGCTCGCGCAGGGCAGTGTCAATATCGAGATGATCAGCCAAGGCGCGAGCGAGATCAACATCTCGTGCGTCATACTGGCGCGGGACGCGGTCAAGGCCCTCAACCTGATCCATCAGAGTTGTCTGCAGATCAAGCCAGAGGGCGTTCGTGGACGAGGTGCGATGTTTCGTTTTCGTTTTCTACTTGTTTTTGGCTTATGTATGTGTTTCATGTAGTCGGTCCGTGGCTGTTTTAGTATGGTGCCGTCGGGTCGAGTGGACCGCCTTTGCCTCCTGGCAAGAAAAGAAAAGAGACCTCCACTCTCTTTTTGTTTATACGCATGTTCCCGTGATCCGTCTTCAACAGACATCGCATCATCGGACAAAAACAGAAGAGGACATATATCGGAAGTGATTTATGGCATAGACGGGCCTCCCTCGTGCACTGCAAGGGTCGCCACACCATCTACCTTGCTATTATCCTTTGAATGTAGAATTCGCAAGTGGATCAGTGAAAAAAAAAACTGACTGAACAGTGCGACGCTGTTGTGCGCTCTGGAAGAGATCGATCTCTTTGGGAAATTGGTTTCCGCCGACCGTCTTTGTCATGACGAGGAAACAAGTTCAACGGGGTCTCGAACTCGACCCACGGGTCTCTCAGAGATTACCGAGGGCCTGTACACTTTTTTTTTTTTGGCTTGACTTTTCGTGGACTTGCAGCCCAGGAGAGACGGGGAGAGTGGGAAAAGGCTCGATGACGTGGTTCATGATGTCCACGGGGAGCGCACGGGCCCGGCTGTCGACACGTGGGACGAAAGCGTGCGTGTGCGTGCATCTCTTGGAGTCCCAAGTCGTGCGCGGGTCTGATTGCCATCCTCGCAACACGGAGAGAGAGAAGGCACATGACAAGGGCCTGTGAGAGCGGGGGGGTGCTGGAGGGAAAGAGGCATTAGCGTCAATCATAAGGATCCTCGGCGGTGGTATTGTTGTCGACGCGCTTCGAACAGCAGGCTCTGGCGTGTTTGGTACAGTCAAAGACGGTCAGAAAAATAGTCGGTATTATAGAGGAAACTGACGATGGATGGGTGTCTGAACATGAAAGCGAGGTCGAGAAGCGGCACCCACGGCTGTACACAAGGAGCTTGGAGACATGGCACGATGCGGCCGGTACTCGATTCGCAACGTAACACGGGGTAATTTAGCGAGTGATGCAGTAAACGTTGTACCTGGAGGCGAGCACTCGATGAAGAATGTACCTAGATCAAAACGAAAAAAAAAAAAAGAAAAACGTTTTCTTTGCGGGGAGCGAAACTTGGCGAGCCCTGGTTCAGCATCGGTGTGGCCATAACTGCTCATAGCCCTAACCATGCAGAACAAGTACAGGGAATTTTAGCTGATATAAGCGTTACGCCTCCGGGCCACGGGCAGTGTGTTAGGCATTGACCCGGGGGGGGCCCCAGCGAGAGCAGGACCGATATCAAGTGGTGCGGTGACGGACTGTGAACAAGGCTACCTACTGACGACTACCTACGGGTCCTCCAGTCACTGCGCCAGGACCCCTAGCAGCCAGAGTGGCTCCCCCCTCGGCGAGGAGGCCCGGATTGGCCCGGGAAGGATAATGAATAGCACGACGACCCAAGGCGGGGATTGGTAGAGAGAGACTACGGAAGGGGGCACGGACAGCGCCAAGAACAAGTATACGTTTAACCACCCCTAGTTGATGGGCAGTGCCACTGCCCCCACAATGCGTCTGGACCTATATGAGCCTGCAGAGTGAGGCGCTTCGCTAGTACACTCCGGTAGTTTCAGTCCGCCCCGTCAGTGAAGTAGCTTGAAAGGACCCATGCCTACCACTGATGTGCAAACGAGTCTTGAACTCGGTTCTAGGGTATGTAGCCGCGGCGAAAGGGATAGAGGAAAGAATGGGTCGGTGACGTGCAGGACCCCGCACTCACCCAGGCCTACCCACTCGTATTCGTTCGTTGCAGTGAATAACATGTACGCCATACCTCTCACCATCCCTCAAGCGTTCATGCTGCATATCTTCTGGTCAGCCGGGTCTGGTACTGACTGGACTAGCGATGGGCTTAGAGTCGTAACGCCGTTGTGAAAATCAACAAGTCGGCCCTTTTGTTTTACCAAGATCCTCCAGCCTCTCTTGAAGGTGTCGGCATCCGATGCCGAACTCGTGAACGCTACCGCCGACCGAGACGAAGCCGCACCGACAGCATCCATAATTTGTGACTATATCTCTCATAATTATCCATCCTTCTCACCCTTGCTCAAGAAGGAGCTTTTATTAGTGCCAGTGACCCAGTACTTTAGGTAGTGGCACCCAACCACTGCAACCTTGGACGAATATCTGTGACAAAAATTCGGTCGGGCATAACATCATACCAGTGGCCGACATCCCGCCAGTCTTCTGTCCTGATGATGGGACTATATCATGATAAGCTTGAATGTGTGAAAGTCACTGTCACGGTATTGCTAAGATGGATGGCACGCCACTGTTGAGGTAAAAGGTGGTGATTGCAGGTTCGATCGCAGTGGTGGCCCTGGGGCGCCTTGTATGTGAGTCCGGCGAAGTCAAGTGTGCATACACCAGTCAATTGCAACAGGTGTGGTAGGGTGACGACGGAGAGTTAAGGCTCGCCGGCGCATATTAATCACCAGAACTGAATGCTACGCGACATACTCCATTATTAATAACAATACACATCTCTAGTATACATCTACAACAATGAACACTCTTTGAATCAATGAAAGCATGTTACTTTGCTTGTTAACGATAATCAAAGGCCAAGGCTAGCACAATCAGGACGCACACGACCGGTGATGAACACACATTGATGACCATGTCCCTTATTCATCCACATGCATTGTCACGTCGCGTTCTTCTTCCGGTTCTGATTCACTGCGATAGTCCTATAAGGGTATCAGAATAGTCTCGACAAATCAACCAGCTTACATGCCTTCCAATGGCCCCTTGAGTTCACAGGATCCAATGCAGCCCAACCAATCGCCAAAGGTGCTTGCTTTGACGGGAAATGTATCCCACCGTCCCAACTCTTGGCAACTTCCTGGATAGGGCGAGCTTGGTCTCCAACAAATAGTACACTCCAGGAATGGTCCGATAACCCCTTCGGCAGCTTCGTTCGCAGTTTCTTCAGGCCCTCGATTGGCGATCCGTTTTGGGGGCTTAGAGTCACTTGAATCGCATATATCTCCCTTTGGAGCACGAGCGCACAGTCAATCCCAGGGAACCCCGGTGGCGCCACCCAATAGAACGGAGGTCGTGCACCTTCGACACTGCGCCAGGTTGTACGAATGAGAGAAGTTACTCCTTTTATCTCAGAGTGACCTGTACGACCTTTTAACCAGTGGCACTCTATAGTCCCCGATGCGAGAAGAAAGCCATGGAGTCAGTTTTCGAATATGTAGCGAGCCGTCGAACGAGTTCTGGGGCATTGTGCTAGAGCACGGAAGAATTCCAGCCTAATGTGACTGTCCCGACTTCGGAGTGCCTCTGCTAGAATAGCGCAAAGAGTTGGTGTCGGCACGACAGCGCGAGAGGACCTGCGCCAGACACCAAACTCGGGATCTATTTTAGGTCGACAGAAGTAGAACGATGAAGGAGCATTATCATTATCGGGATAGGCATTCGCTTGAACCCCACACAGCATCGTCGCACTGTTGATCACATATGACTCAACCTCGTCTTCATACAACTTCTTGATCTCTTCATCTGCACACTCGTAGTCGATCTCTTTAGTTGGATACCCGTAGAACTCTAGGAGGTTTCGGGGAGCACCACCCCACCTCTTCGCAAGGTCGGTCATGCGCCCGACATCGAGACCCAGCAGCCAACTAGTCGTTTCGTTAGCTTGAATGTAAGGGCTGGGTGTCACTTACGCGAGATCTGCAATCTCTGTCTCAGACCAGATATCCATCACATAACATTTTGCCCTAGCACGCTTGCTCCATTCCTTGAACCGAGATCGCTGGAATGAGGTTGCCTGGATGATTTTGACACGTCCTTGGGCAGCATAAAATATTTCTAGGGGATGTAAACTGGCGTCGTTGGAGTCAGAGAGCGCCCAGATGGGGGTGGGAGATTCAAACAGTGGGTCTCCGTCGGCCTGATCGTAGAAAGATGCCGTCTCTCTCAGCATCACATAGTAATCCCCTAACTGCCACGCGACAGTCTGTCTCTTCCCAAGAAGTTTGACCAGTAGGTGGACAAGGAAAAGTGATTTTCCTGACAACAGCATACAAGTTCAAATCAAGAGACGTGGCACACTGTACCGGACTCACCGATACCAGGTTGGCCTGTAACATAGGCCCCGCGTCGGTAGTAACATTCTTTCTCAAATGCTTGTAGTGCGATGCAGTATTCCTCCCTCACAAGTATCTTTTCGTTCTCTGGAAGCGAGCCTCCAAGGAGGACGCTGAACGCCCTGACATATCCCGACAAGTCGATATACTCGAGTCTTGTGCGGTCATCGCGTTTCAATATCGCCTGTGGATTGCCCCAAAGCGCGCTGGCAAGTAAATTCAGATTATGGAGGGCTGCTGCTGTTGGTGGCATTGTAGGAACGAGGATCGTGTTGAGAAGTTAGGGACGAGTAACTAAGTTGGCATGCACACCTACTCCGAACTCTGATGGTCTCTTGGCCTAGGCTGACATTGCTCTCGTCATTCTGAAACCCACGGCCTTACCGTTCACGAACTAGACCTGCCTTTATCCTCTTCTTTTTCTTCGTTGCGCTGGAAGGTCTAGGCACCTGCAGCCGCTCAACGTTCCTGTTTTCTTGTGAGACGGGTCACGACAGAGGGCTTTGCCTCGACACAAGAGTGCCAGTTCGCGGCACATTGGACTGTTGTTTGACGTCTCTAGGCAAGATCGGAATAGTGACAACAGGAGTCGTGCTCCTGAAGCGAGTCAAGAGGCATTGGGCCAAATGATTCAGGTCTCTTAAGATGGCAAGAGAACAGAGCGTGCGGGGAAGATGTGCGGGGTTCAGGTGAGTTGGGTCCATCTCTATGTATGGTCGACGTTCCAGACGATGCGATAGATGGCACATGATAATCGATGACCGGCAGAGGTGGTACAATCGTAATTGGGTAAGCACACCCCTTTTCCCGTGCGCTCGCAGCAGCTTGGTGCTTGTTGTGTCGAGACAAGCACGTGTCTTTTTACGAGCACACGTCCAGACATACGCACACATGACTGCGCCATTCTTTTAATTGGCTTCTGGCGGGTGGTCATGTTTGTATCCAAATCTCGGGGCGAACGACGGAGATCCATGCATGGGACAGTCCGAACTGGGGGACAGGTTAACGCATGCTCCTTGCTCGCTGTCGGGGGTGGGGGGTTAAACATGCGGTGAGGTGCTCGGGGTATATTTGCAAAGATAAGCGCCGTTCGATGGACGACGTAGACAGCGGGAAGACGGTCACTGGGATAGTTTCACGACGGGGTCTATTTGGGGGTAATTTAGGAGCGACGGTGGCGGATCTGAAACCAACGCGGTAGTTGGAGCCGTCGTCGTTGTCCCACCATGCCCTTCCGGGCCGTACTCGACAGAGTCGGGGAGCGGAGAGGAACGGGGGGAGGGGGGAAAAGAGGTCGAGCGTGGAGGGAGGGGCATTTGTAGTCGTGGTCGGTGGCTGCTGTTTTTGCATTCAGCAAAATGCCACCTGACTTTTTCGGACTTGCGATGAGGAAGGCGTGGGAAGCAACCACTCGGCGAAGAGATCACATGCCGCGCCGAGGAAGAGGCCGGCGATTGCCTGGACTGGTTACGTCAGGCAACCGTGCCTAGTTAAGCTTTCGAGGTGGCCCCGGTGCACACCAAGTTATTCGCCCCCTCAACACGATCCTCGTTCCTACAATGCCACCAACAGCAGCAGCCCTCCATAATCTGAATTTACTTGCCAGCGCGCTTTGGGGCAATCCACAGGCGATATTGAAACGCGATGACCGCACAAGACTCGAGTATATCGACTTGTCGGGATATGTCAGGGCGTTCAGCGTCCTCCTTGGAGGCTCGCTTCCAGAGAACGAAACACTCATTGCATGCATCTTGATGACAAAGGCGAAGAGAGTAAGACAAAACGACAATACTTCTCTCAGCGCCACAGTCAACACCAGTGGGAGAGGGGAGGGGGAATACGCGTGGACCAATGACCACCCAGGAAACCATGATCCAGCATCGAAATGATGATTATGCCAACTCGCCTGTTTCGAATGGTTGTTCGAATCTTCGAGTCGGACCGAGCAAGAGGCGCTTCTCCACTGTGTTTAAGAAATTGAGGGTTTTCGCGGGGAGTCACACAGTACGGTCGAAATCAAACCAACACGGTCAGAAGTGGGAGGAAGACGCAGTCTTTTTGTGCCACAAACGATGAGCCAGCCGTCCAGTCACTGCATCGATGAGAAATGCAACCTGGCGGGGTGTCAGTCCTTCAGGTACATTACTTCGCCCCGAAGAAACACTCACCGCCCAGATGCACACATCGACTCCTTCAATGCGCTGTGCTATCTCCATTCGACAAGAAAATGAAACTGACAAGAACGGGGTGGTATGTGGATGTGTCGAGGATGGCAGCTTCACCCGAGTATACGTGTGTCATCGAACCGGGTCAACTCGGACATGACCTGAAGCCGCTCGGGGCCGCGGTGCACGACGGCGCCCAACTTCTATGCGGTGCTTGTTCGAGCGACCTGAGGTAGGCCATTATGAACAATTGGTGGTGTATCATGCTCATGTCGTCCGTGGTCGTGTGACCAAGAGGTGATGCCGTGATATATCACCGCGGCCCGGTTACAAACTCTGTACACTTACAAAACGATGCCTCGTAGTGGTTGTTCTAGACCGTCTACCATCCGTACGTTGGTTATCGGCCACAGGTTGGATGCATTTGACAGAGCATCTCACGAATTCTCGTTGGGTCTGGAATAGCCCTGCGTACTTTGACAATCGACAGGTAATGGGATTTCTGAGGACAATTCCTGCGAAACTTGTGCGTTCTATTCCGATTTCGCGGCGATGAGGGTCGAACGAGACCATCCTGCGCGCGACCGGGAGAATCCTGGGGCGTTGAGAGCAAACACAAGTGTTACGTGTGTTTCGGGTCCTCTGACGAGTCCGCTTCGTCGTTGTTGATAAACCTAGGCCCAAGACGGCGTCTTCGCTTTCTTGCACCCCGTTGCGCATCGAGGGGCAGAAATGGTGGATTATCTTTCCTGCAAAATTTGCAGGCGGTTACCCGTTTTCTGCCGAGTTCCTCCACAGCCTCGGTTGCAGCTTAGCATCCACCCGTCTTCGCGAGTTGTTGTGTTCATCGGTGTCGGGTAAAAGCGGGAGTTGTTGTAAGCCACGATGATTATTACGTCGGAAGCATAAATCAAGGTACCGATTTGCGGGGGTTGATAATGCCCTCCGCTTGTCGTCCACCAGGACTGTGCGACTGATTAGATGTCTTGATCTCTTGCAGGAAGCTTGCGCATTTTTTCGGTTCTGTCTGTCCTGTCCGGTTGCCTTTTGACCACGAATTCTGCTGTTTTATGCACATCAATGACAGGGGGTTGTGATGACACTCACGTGCAAGTGGTTGTTTCGTCCTCTTATGTCTGCTGATCTGATGCACGATGCGATCCAAACATCACTGGTAGCAAATACGAACCGTGAGGAGAAGGCGGAGGAACATACTACCGCTGGGCCAGGTCTGCGCGCCGTCTTTGCCCGTCAGAGACAGCGCTCGAGTCGTCGTTCCGTCGAGAAGAGGAAGACGAATGCTTATCCGTCGCGGTATCTGTGATGGACGAGCGGATCGTCAAGTCGCCTTTCTGTTTCGCCTTTCTGTTTTCTGGCCCAGTCCATGCCGTCGCTTTGCCGTCCCCGCCGTAGAGCGAACTCCGCTCATATTCGGACTCCGAAGACTTCCCCATTTCAATTTGGGTAATGCTCCCCGGATCCCTCGTCCGGCACAGCCAATTCATGTCGTGTGCACCCATTCAGACCCGTTCCCTTGACGAGTCGCACCACCGGTCGCATTAGTACATGCCTTTAAAATGCCATCGCCATCGCTGCGACCGCCAAGATAGTCGGATATGAAGTTTGCACGGTGAGGATCTATCTTGTTCGCCGCACCCACCATCCTGACAGAACGACCCCGTCACGCCGCAGATGCTTTCAGGATACCCATGTGGGTCTCTCCTAGTACCATCTCCGCGTGTCCATCGCGCTCACAGTCCTCCTTAGATACCCGAGTGGAAAAGGGGATACATGTAATGAACGAACTCTTGTTCGAACGAGACGACGTTGACACCTTCCAAAATATCGACAGAGACTATCGCAAGCTTAAAGATGCGTTGGGAACAATACGATCATGTGTTGATACCTCGGGTTCCCTTAGGAGTACGATCATCGATCATACCAACCATTCCGTTCCCTGCCATGAGGAAAAATATAATGACTTCGAAGGCGAGTGTCCTCCGAACGCCAATTCTGTCTCCGGACGGTGGTCGTATCCAAAAAGACTCACAAAAGACACCAGGAATGTCCGACAATCTTAGTTTGGTCGAATCAGTCCTAGACATATCATCTAGTAGACAGACGCCACCACACGCAAACGAAACCCCACATGCTCCTGTTTTCGCATTTTTCAAGGACCTGGGTGACTCTTCTTCCCATCATGATTAAGCCGCTGTCTCACCCCGGTTTTGTTGGATCTCCAGCGCAATCCCCTCTGTATAAAACATTATCCAACCTACCCAGCAATCATACCAGATTTTTCGACATGCTTGATGCCGAGCTAGCAAAAGTAGAAATATTTTACACCGAGCGGGAAACCGAGTTGCACGAACATGCAAAGCTGCTAAGAGAACAGCTCCATGAACTCGACGTCCATCGCCAGATATGCAAAGTGCGCTTTTCATTTCTAGACGTATGTTACTGATCCCAGAATTTGCGGCTCCGCCAGGAATCATCGAGCACGTTCCTTTCCGTCCTACCTATGCCGTCTCGACTTAGGCGGTGGTTCTTTCCACCCGATGCAAATCCTCATGTCCCCGAAAACGGTACTTTGGCCTTGCATGATAGTGAATGTCGTTTCTTACAAACTGCTTTTCCCATTTTGGCTTAAACACCAGGCCGTTGCTCTGTCATCAATATTACCAGCTTGGCGCCGGAACACGGATGCTTCGTTGGCGACAATACAGAATCTTCCTGGGAAGAGGACAAAATAGGAGAATGCACGACCGACAAGGAACATGGTGGTGTATCCTCGTCAGATACTAGCACAGCATTACCCTCCCTGAAACTCCACGACTCTGCTGGGTTGCCACCTGACTGCTCGAGTGGTTTGGCAGGCCTCTCCTTTGACGGAGCAGAGCATGCAGGGCGTGTTCGCGATCCCCGAGGGTATCATCACGCGAAACGGCAACTTAGAGAGGCTGTCGCTGAACAATACCGGTACGTCGAGGCATCAAATGGCTAAGATCAGGCGGGTCTGGCGCCACTTATTTGGCGGGCAGTCTTGGTCATGATGCTGACGCGCGCATGCACACACAGTGGCCTCGCCCTCTTAAATGATTACAGAGTGAGTCTCTTCGTCATTTGCGCATCTTATATACCTTGTTGACATTTTCTTGCCTGGGCATTTTCTTCCCGGATCGAATTCACAATCAACCCTGGGCTGTCATGGCTGGCACGAAGATGCTCAACCTCACTGGTTTTCGCGACATATTGAAAAAATACGAAAAGATCACCAAAATCAATATCCTGGAAGCCTATGTAACGGAGAAAGTATGCAACCACACTTCAGCTTTACTGTCTCCCTCAAAAGCACCCAACTCTTGCAGATAATACCTTCCTCCTTTGCATCTGGTACGACGGTTACTGCCATGCTGGAAGAAACGGAACACCTTTTCGCGGTGCGATTCGGTACGTTCCCTTTACTCACGAAGTCTGTCGGGCCGTGCTTGAATTACACGGATCGTGCATCCAGAACGCGGAAATAAAAAGAAGGCAGTAAATCACCTCCGAGCAGGGCCACTATCGAAGACGTACCATGTTAGCACATTCCGTTCTGGATTATGGCTGGGCCTGGCACTTCCTGCGGTTGCTGGAGGTTCTTACCTATGTAGGCTGCAGAATCATTTTCGAGATGGTTTAATGGTGTCATTCTGAACTTTATTAATAGCTCTTCAGGAGCATACACGCTACTTACTCCCATCATGGAACACCCTGCTTTATATCTACTCCGTATGTTTCGTACCGACGCTACTGGCATTACTGATCGGCATCAATATCCTCGTGTGGGCACGCAAAAAAGTCAATTATGTTCTCATCCTTGGTATGTTGCCGCTAACTGACACATTCGCTTCCTGACAGTTTCCCAGAATTAAACTCCAAGTCAAGGCTTGATTATCATGAATACTTGGAAGTATGCGTTTTTTTTTTGTCACACGACCTGGTATTGACCAAATCCAAAAGCTTCCGTCTTTTCTCCTATGCACTCTCGCCTACGCGTTTCTTTTCTCGCTGGCTCAGGTCGGCCCTTCTGTGCTATGGCCCTTGATTTGGCTCGCTTTCACGTTTGTGATCATATTGAATCCAATCCGTGTAAGTTTCCTCGACCGCCTTCTCTGCCAGGTCTGACGCCAGCCGCGTCTGGGCACGCAGAGTTTCATGTGGGGTCGCGCCCGTTGGCGGTTGATCAGAAACGTGATTAAGCTTTGGGCGAGTGGGCTACAGAGCGTCGAGGTGTGTGATGCATCCCCTTTACGAGACGTTTCTGAAATAAAATGATTTTACAGTTCGCAGACGCCTGGGTCGGGTATGAATCCCGACGCTTTTTTTCTTGGGACTCATTTTGTTGCTAGTGACCAGATTTGCAGTCTCGTATATTCGTTTACCGGCCTGTTCTTTGTGGGCTGTGTGTACACCCGGTCGCTCGATAGTCCATCTCCGAGTCCCATGTCCTCGGCCTTTGACCTCCGAGTGCAAGACGCAGGGTTGACATGCAGTGTGACTCAGAATCTGGGATGGTATTGTCTTCTCGGCGTGGCGCCTTTCATGGTACGTTTCGTGCAGTGCCTGAGGCAGTACCGGGACTCGAAGCTATCCGCCCACCTCGTCAATGTACGTCATTTCTTAATGTTCTCCGCGCCTTCTACGCCCATCACCTACCTTGAATAGGCCGGGAAGTACGGGGTCGGCGTGATACGTTGTGTCTGTTACTACTACTGGAGGTATCGAGGTACGCCAGCTCTCCCCACGGCCAACAGGTGATTGATAGCGTGGCCTAGCGACCCCGCGTACCGGTAATATCTACATCCTCTGGTGCTTTATGGCAAGTTTGGATTCGATATACGGATGTGCCTGGGTATGTCTTTGTCGCCCGTCAAGTCCCCCCCCCGCAACCGTGACATTTTTCTCTTGTGAATCCAGGACTTTTTGATGGACTGGTCCCTATTCAAGCCGCATGCCCGATATCCACTCCTCAGACCGGAGCTCGTCTACAAATCACACGTACATGTGTCCTTTTCTTTCCTGTGTGTCGATCTCTGACGGCCTTTCAAGTGTTACTACGTTGCTTTGGTATGAGCGACAGTCGTGATCCGTCGTCCGTGTGCGCGCCTGATTGATTTTTCTTCTTCTTTCCTTTCCGGCCAGGTGTCCAACCTATGCATTCGATTCGTCTGGCTGACATACATGTTTGTCGACGCGACCCATTGGAACCTAGACCCGTTTAACCTAGACCCGTTTATCGTGGCTGTGTTGGAAGTGTTGCGGAGGGCGCAGTGGAACGTCTGTACGTCGGGCTTTGTACCTCCCCTTTTTCGTTTCCTCCGGGCTAAGACTTTGACTTGCGATCCAGATCGACTCGAGAACAGTCACGTGGAGAACATGAATCAGTACCGCGTCACGCGGGAGGTGCGTCTACCGTATAGCTCTGACGGACGTGTCGACGGTCACAAGAACAAGAGTGGGCGCCGTCGTGCCGCTTGGGCGGGGCCGTTTGGATTGTTGGCGCGGTGGAGACGGCGGGTTTGTCTCAAGGAGAGGAAGGCGGGGGCGCGTTAGGGCATGCGAGGAACGACGGTAGCGATGGCAACCTGTACGTTCGAAGATGCATACAAGGGTGTAGTCATTGAAGGGAAAAGGCGATTACAGTACGCTTGCTTGTGCGTGGGCCTGGGATGCTATTCCAGCGCCCCCTCCTAGAGGAGATACATCCTGGCTATGTGCTCTAGCGACACGGCTCGATGGACGAGGGGAAACAGTAAGCCTACTAATAAGATATCCGGCATGGCCTTTAGTGATTCCAAACGCACACTTTTTGTAACCAAAAAGAGAAGTGCGACGCATAGAGCCACAATCAACCAATAGGGAGGCTTGCTCACTTACGGGACAGCTATGTAAGCGTCCATTCACAGCCACCGCCACTGCACTGCCACA
The DNA here is from genome assembly GCA_038089935.1 of Boletellus emodensis. Lineage (NCBI taxonomy): Eukaryota > Fungi > Basidiomycota > Agaricomycetes > Boletales > Boletaceae > Boletellus > Boletellus emodensis. Next base: position 39,063 of record JBBPLU010000063.1, read on the forward strand.
CGATGCTTGAGACCGACGTCCATCACTTCCTGTGCATGCGCGGGGCAGCAGGATAAACGTCGATGATGGGGCATTGAGTTCTTTCAATTGAATTGTGTCTGCGGATTCTTGAAACCCGAAGCGGCAGCCCTTGCGTAATCAACAACGCCATTCTATTTATCCGGGAGCCGCCAAAAGCGTCCGTAAACTTATTGCAAGGTAGACGACCCCCTCCTTTGATGTTCTGTGTCGGTTTGATGAGCAGTCAGGCAGCGAATTAAATAAATAAAACTGCTGGCAGTTTGTACTGAATATTTGCCGTCCAGTAGGGCCATGGTCGCCTCGGCGCCCGTTCAAACATCATCTTTCAAATTCTGTGCCCAATTCTGGTTCGAACCGATGACGGTCTTGCCACGGCCCTGATGCGTTTGCAGCTCGCGCTCCGGGCCATCCCCACAGAGCAGAGCGACTGTGTTCGTGCTTACTGGGAAGCTGGAAACTGTTCTTTCCGAAGACAAGTTGGCGGCATCGCCTGCCTGGACGGCCGACAATGTGTCCCTGAGCAAGTCGTCACACCATCGTTGCGTACACGTGGCTGGGACCGCCCAGGAAGCCATACACTTGTCGGCGGCAGGGCAGCTCTACCGCCCGACTTGCTCCCGCTGGAGTTCGACGGATGATGGTCCCCAGTGATGCAGTACTGCGACCGATCATACTGTACCCAGCGCCGGTTGCCCGTCATACCGCGGTGCATCATGCGCCACGTCTCAGATTGTGCTCGTCGTGAGTGGCAACGTGTTCTCATGCACTTGTTCCTTTTGTTTACATAACGGAAGGAAAAAAAAGGACCCTCGTACGAGCAAGGGATACCAATAGCGGTCACATCAGCCTGTTTTGCTGGGGTGTCATGCATCTTTGGGATACTCTGTTTTTGCACAAGGATATATCCGACCTCCCTTTGTGACGAGATGCCCTCACTAGTTCTGTTCTGTTTTTGCGGTGACCCTCCCTTTTTTTTTACCTTTCCCGAACACGGTCACCCTCTGGGTGGGAGCGGCCAAGTGCGACAATCGTGTGTGACCATGATCACGGCTGTCCCGTCCGAGGGTGTCGGCTGGTCGGACTCACCGCACTCCGCACGCCACCGACAACACCAGTCTTGTCCAATTCCTGGGCTCCCAAGCAGAGCTGGAAACGTCTCTTCCCTCCCCCCCGGTTTCCTCCATTCGTGGCATCACGTATCGTTCTCGCCGTCCTCGCCCATGTCTTTCTCTTTATGTTTTCTTCCGCGTCTTAGCCGATGGTCGACACGACCAAAAATAATGCGAGTCGCCCCCGCGGCAAGTCGACTGTCACGCCTGGTATTTGCAAATAGACCCGCTCGCTCGCCACGCGGTAGCCCTTCCTCTGCCTTTTTTTTTCACCATGTCGATTGGGTCTAGGCTCGTCTTCATGTCCCCATTCAGTCCACTATCAAGGGTCAGTCCCCCTCCTCTCCCAAGGTTATCCCGACCACTCGACGGGTGCAACCGCGCAATCATGTCGGACCATGATGGGGCACGATTTCTCAACTCGGGGTGCCATTTTTGTGGCCTCCAGAGCGTGGTAGGAAAGCCCACCCTGTCGCTTCCGTTTACTTCCCTTTCGCCCTACCTTCCTCGCGTGCCATCACCGCGCATCCGCTCCCGTCGTCCTCGTGTTGTTCCTTCTTCGTCTCCTCCCTCGTCCGCCGGTCTTGGAGTGCGGCGCGCGGTCGAGGATGACGTCGGCGACCCTGCGGTCGCCGATCGCTCCTGGTTTTTCAGCTGTTGGCTTTTCGGCCGTGTCGCTGTGCCCGCACCACGTTGGGCGACCCGCATGTAGAGAGAGGAAAGAGGAGCGCGACACACCCAGCCCTCGTCCTCGGGACCGTTTGGACGGGCGCACATGTGATACAGCCAGTGATCACCGACCATCCGTGTCGAAGCATGGGCGCACATACCGTCTCCCCCTTTCTCCCCGGGCGCTGCTGGCAGAGGCTTCTTCCCCCCTCTCCTTTTGGCTGGCGTCTACGCATGCTGCTTTTCCTTGCACGCGACCTAAACCCACCTTTGCTCCATCCCCCCGCCCGTGCCCCTTCTCCGGGATTTATTGTCAGGCTCCACTGACAACGCGCGCATGCCGCTCGGCCCCTTTTGGCGGCTACGCGTCTCCCCCGCGGAACTCCTCTCGTTGTTGTTTCTATTTTCCAGACGCCTGCCTTCCATTGTTTTCCGACCCTGTTTCTTATCTGTCGCCCGTGGCCTCGCGCGCGCGCGCGGAGAAGAGGGGGACGAGGTCATACTCCGCGAGCTGCCCGACGGAGTTGTTCGTTTTGCGTGCGCGCGCGCACGCGCTCTGAGCTAGAGCAACTTCCCATCGAACGCCTCTCTGTGCATGGCGGGATACGGGACTCGGCGGCGACCCGTGTCGCCGTCATGCCGCACGGGGGGGACGCATAGGTGCCGTTGGGCGCCCCGCAGTGAATAGCCCTGATTGCCCCGGCTGGCCCGTGGGATATGCCCTCCGCCTTGCGGGGTCGCGCGTCCTGCGGCTGTGTACTCTCCTCGACTGTCGTCGCGGGTGGGCTACCTTGACCGCTCTGGAAGGGGTGGTGGTCGGTAGTGGTCAAGCTTCCCCTGACATCATGAGTGCTCGAATAACCGGCGTCTTCCCGTTGCCTTGTTGCCTCTCCCTGCGTGTACCATCGTGGTACCCAGGCCTCGTGCTGTCCCGACCCCTCGGAGAGGACCACACGCGGACTGGGTGAGAGGAGGGGGAATATTTTATTTCTTATTCTTCCCCTTGGCTTGTACCAGGCACATGCTCCTTTTTTTGAGAGAGAGAGAAAAAGCTCGTCCGTCTCAGAGGTTGGAACACGTTTCCAGGGTACGAGCAGATAGCGACGGGTCGTCTTCTTTCCCTGTCACGTCGTACGCACCGACAGCCCAAAAGAGAGCAACGAGCGTCGTGATTTCACAGAAAAGAGGTATAGATGGTAAACTCTATAGTAAGCTGTCCGGTCGTCCGTAATCTCGGATGGTATATATGTCATGTACACACATCTACGCCGACAAGCAATTTCGGACAGCAACCCACCACCGCACGTCATCCTGTTTTTTTTTTTTTTTTCTGTTTTCAATCGTCTCCTTCACGTCCTCGATTGCGAGTCACCCGAGGGAGACACTGCCGTCCTTGCACCGCCCCGCAGCGCCGCCGGCGAACTTGGTGGTCGTACGCGGGGGTGTTCGGAGCGGTGTAATCGCGTCCGTTCATCCGCGTCGCTGTCGTCCTCGGTCCCTTCGATGGTCCCTTCCTCTTCCCCCTCTTCCTCCTCCTCCTCCACTGCCTCCTCTTCTTTGCTCTCCCGGAGTTGTGATAGAGGCATGCCCGTCCCCGCCGCACCGTCGTCTTCAAACGCGCTAAACAGCGTGTTGCTCTGCGCGCGATAGAGCGAGCTCCGACGGCCATGGCCCGCCGAGTGCAGGACGCCATCCTGGTGGAGCTCGGACGTGCCCCCCCAGCCTTCGAGCGACTGGCGGCCCTGAAGACTCATCCGTGGGTGCATGAGCCCGCTCTCGAGCGCGGTGTGGTTCCCGTTGGCTTTCGGCGGGTCGGGCGTCCGGGAGAGGTTGAGGAGATGGACGCCGAGAAAGGTGACGGTGAACCCGGCGAGCAGCGTGACCGTGGTCGTACCGCCGGTGGTGTTGAAGCCTTGGAAGAGGATCAGGGAGGCCACGATCGTCGCGGTGGAGAAGCCGACGTAGTACATCGGGTTGACGCTAACAGGGAACGGGCCGTGTGAGAGGGTTCATCCGAGGAGTGGGCGGACAGGAGGGGACGTACACGTTTGTGGAAAACGTGTCGAGAGCCTTGTTGAAGTAGTTCATCTGGACGATGATGCAGCCCACGACGACGATGCCAAACACGTACGTGCTCGGGTGCGTGAACTGATTGTTGCCACTCAAGGTGAGCTTGACGGCGACACCGAAGCCTTTGATGGCCATGACAGAAACAGAGCCGACGAGAGAACAAATGGAGATGTATACCAGGGGGGTTGAGCGGCCATAACGCGGGACGACATTAAAAATCATGACCAACGAGAAGACGAAGACGGTGAGGCAATAGAGCAGAAAGCCTGGGCCGAGTCAGTGGTTTCGTAAGGGCCTGAAGGCGGACCTACCGGGCTGTATGGCGTAGTGAAGAATTTCGTCGACGGTTTCGATCTCCTTGTCTGGTGGTGCATGGAGGACGATGATGAGGGAGCCAATGAGACACAATGCGCATCCCGTTCGACCAAGGTGACCCAGTTCTTCGTTGAGCAGGAACGATGCGAGCACTGCACTGTGTGGTGTCAAGATGGACGGAGGTGTTGGACAAAGGACACCAACCCGATGAGAACACTGAGTGCACCGAGCGGTGTTACCAAAATGGGTGGGGCGAATGTATATGCGGCGAAATTCGCGACTGGGACGATCGGATGAGTGGAGAGTGGGCACATCTTGACGAGACTCACTTTCGCCTACGATCACTGTTCGCGAGCGTGTCAGTCTGATGAGAAGCACAAAGGGCGGAACGCACGGGTGGATATCCCGGCCCACCAGGTTGGATTTCGAAGATAGGCATAGTCATCGGATGCGGAGGCGTAGGACGAATTTCGTGCGCCGGCGTCGGTCAGGCCCTGGTGGACGGATCAGCCGCGAAAAAGAAGGGCGGGCTGGGGCTCGCCTTCTTGGTGATGATGAAGCTGGTTCCGATGGCGATGGAGCTGGATACAGCGAGGGCCAGCCCAATGTACTTGTCGTCCACCATGGGGGAGAGCGAGAAGGGGTCGCGCAATGGCAAGCAGGCTTGCACCGCTCACGTGCCTCACACACACAAATTTGGACATTTCTGAGTCGCTGCGCAGTCCGCTGCCAGGGCGCACGGACACAGCCAGCCCACAGGGCGCACACAACTTGTCGTCCTTGTGTCCTTGTTGTCGAGCGGCGGGGCATGGTGAGCACCGGGCGCTCGAGGGCGTCGGCAAGAGCTAGCGGGCAGCCTTGGGTTTCCTGTTTTGTATATACCAAGTGGACCCAACTGGGCACACGTGCAGCCATCGTTGTGGAGCCCACCCAAGCTTTTTCTTCGCCTTCACTCGCTCTTCCTTCCTTTGCTTCGTCTTCCCCGCCCGCACGACATGGCCGACACCAAGGACAATCTCACCCCCACGGCCGACCCGACCCTCCTCCTCGACGAGGACGCACCTGGCCCCCCCGTCTCCATGCCAGACGAGTCTGCGGACGCTGGCGAAGGCGGCAAGCTCAAAATGATCGTGCAGCTCGTCAAAAACTGTCTTGGCGTCAAAGACATCGCTGCCATGTGTGTGCCCCACGTCCACCCCCGCACCCGCGTCAGTCGCTGACCCCTTGTGTGCCAGGCGTCTGTCACTTCCAGCATCCCTGCTCGAACCGTTGCCGAACCTGGAGTATTGGCATTACCTCGACCGCCCTGATCTCTTTGCAGCGTACGTCTTTCCTCGCCTCCGGGTGCTGTTCGGCTCATGTCACCCCGTAGCATCAACGATTCGGATGACGCCTTTGAACGCATGCTTGCCGTCCTGCGCTTTACGTTTACCAAGGACCTCAAGTTTGTCGTAAGCGTCCGCTCGCGTTCGATCACACAGGTCTGCTCTGACCTCGCACATGCAGCACGGCAAGGTATGCAAGCCATACAACTCGGTCCTCGGGGAGCACTTCCGCGCACATTGGGATGTGCCTCCTGTGCGATACTCTTCTGATCCAAGCTATCCCCCGATCCCTAGAACGCACACGACGCATGTACCATCCCCGCAAGCATCGCCCACCCTCTTGCAATCCGAGACCCTGAGCGTGAGGAGTGGTCGAAGTGGCCATAGTTCCAAGAGCGCTCGAAGTGGTCTCAGCCTTCTTTCCAAGGACAAGGCCAGCCCCTCGACTGCGCCTACTTCGCCGCAGCAAGTCCCTGATGCCGACTTTGCAGGACGCATGTCCGCGCTCTCCCTCACTGCAGATGGATCGGATAACGACTCGCTCCGTGTCGTGTACATCACCGAGCAAGTCTCGCACCATCCGCCCGTGTCGGCCTACTATGCTGCTTGTCCCGCTCGGTCCATCGAGATGCGGGGGGTCGATCAGATCTCTGCAAAGATCTCGGGCACCACGCTTCGCGTCGTACCAGGTTCGTACAACAAGGGGATTTATATCAACCTCACCGGCGGCCCTGGAGAAGGAGAGCAATACCACGTCACGCACCCCATCGCGAGCGTCAATGGGATCTTGAGAGGGAGCTTTTACATCACGGTTGCAGATTCCACGGTCATCACGTGCACCGGGGGAAAGGGGAGGGACAGTTACCGTGCGGTCATCGAGTACAAGGAGGAGGTACGTCCGAATCGCCTGATGCCGCGAGATGGCAGCGTCTCACGTCGTCCGCCCTCCAGTCATGGCTTGGACGGGCCCATTTCCTAGTCGAGGGCGTCATTCACACGTATGACCCGGATACGACCGAGCATACGGAGTGGACCAAGGTCAAGCACGTCCCTCAGTCGCGCGTCGTCGCCTTCTTTGACGGGTGTTGGCGAAACCGTATCCGGTGGCGACGTAATCCTGCGCGTTCCACCCTGTCCATATCGTCGACGGCCGAGTTCAACACGCTCGTCGACCTCGAAAAGTTGTATGTCATTCCCAAAGTGGTGCGTCCGCTGGACAAGCAACTTCCCAAGGAGAGCCGGAAGCTGTGGGAGAACGTGACCAACGGGCTCCTGAGCAAGGAGTACGGGGACGCGACCAAGCACAAGTTGGCGCTCGAGCAAAGGCAGCGTGACGAGGCGAGCGAACGGAAACGGAAAGGGGAATCGTAAGCGTCGTTCGACTGCCGTACCGACTGATGTCGAGTTCCCCTTCAGGTTTATACCCACGTATTTTGGCAGCGAATGGAGCTCGGGCATACCCGCCCTTACCGAGCAAGGGCGCAAAGCGGTGGAAGAAGAGTTTCGAGAGTGCGCTGCGGACACGCTATAGCGCCTTTCTTTCTTTGTTTCTCCTTGGGCTAACAGAAGGCGCTTTTGTGACACGACCTGTGATGATCCCTTTTTCTTTCTTCGCTCACCTCGCGTTTCTTGAGACCTTGTGGGCAGGCTCTGGATGTTCGAGGACCGTACAGCACCGCGACTGCCTTGGTGCTGTGCTGAATTTAAGCAACGTCGTTTTCATGCAGCTTCTCGTGATAATATTCCCTTTCACCTCCCTACTCTATGCTATCCCGGAGCTCGCTGAAAAGGCCCGTGCTTTCTTTTCTTTTCTTCTCTTTGGGCATTGCCTGCCAACCTGGCGTAAAGAGAAAAGAATGGACCATATAATGCATTCACGTTCTCTCGCACTGCGAGGTGGTACAATATAAGGATGTGTGTACGAAACTGCTCGGGGAGAGGGCAAGGGTATTGAATGATCCGGTGGGCCCTGAAACCCAATTTATTGAGTTACCATGAGCCGAATGCGTGGAGAAGTATCGACGCAGGACGGAACGTGAAGCCGGTCGACTTTTCAGAGAGGCGTTCCTGGATCTGACGTAGAACGAAGCAAGGGGACGTGGCGTCTGCGACCGCGCCGCACCCGCCCGACGGCTCCCTGGGTGGTGCACGGCGTTGCCATATGCGGCGACGCCCCTGCCGTCAACGCACTGGCAAGGACGCACACGTAATCGCAGGGAGGACGAGATGGCCGTGTGCCCAGGGCGGACGTAGGGCAGGGAAACGGGAACGGAGAGGGAGATCTGCCACTGGCGCATGCACACAGGAGAGCGCCTCTCCGCATGGCCCACCCACCGCACGGACGGAAGGCAAAGGCGGAAGCAAAGCTTGTACATTTGAAATGCCCAAACGCTCGCGTGTCGAGATCGCGGCGTCACTGATGCGGGTACGATCATCGTCCCCGGAGTGTGGGGCCCGCTGGACCGAATGGAGCTGACCACTGGGCTGTGTACGTCCACCGGAGCTCCAACTCTCTCCCTCGCTCTCTGTGTGTGCGCTGTGGACTGGAGCCCTACGCCGACCGCTGAAACAGGACTGGGCAAGGGCCTCCATCCCTGCCCGGGCACGGCCGTGTGTGGTCAACGCTTTTGGGTTTCTTCGTGCGCGAAGGGAGCGGCGACGTGGCGGACTGCTCCCAGAGGGGGGTTCCGAATGTCATAGTCAGGTATGGAAAAATATGTCAGAGGCCATTCAGGCAAAATACTTTTTGGTCCGATAGAGCAAGGACGACACCCGCGCAGACAGATTCCATGACGGACCTTGTCGAACTGAGGAGGCAGTCCGCTGACAACATCCCCTTGCAAACATATCATAAAAAGTGATGGTTCAACTGAGGGTCGAACTCAGGACCTTCTGTGTGTAAGACAGAAATCATAACCACTAGACCATTGAACCAGGCAACTTCAACACCTGCAAATACATGTTTCACGTGATGATATCTCTGGATCAGTGACATAGGAGATTGTCCCTGTTCATTCACAGCGCACGCGTCGCTTATACCTTGCCTTTAATATATATATATATATCATATCACCCGTTCGTCTAGCCCTACACGATACGCACCGAGTGCCATCCAGAACTACACGACGTGACTTTGCTTTGCAGGCCAGTTCCGAATCCGGGAGTCACCGCAGGTCATCCGAGGCACGTGCCAAGGAACGGACTCGTGCAGTGCATTGCAGGCCAACCGCATCCAACGAGTTCTCTCTCGAGCCCCACCTTGCAGTCAACGGCCATCCTGGCCTCGCTGCCTTTCCTTGGCGACCTGTGTTTCTCCCTGTTCGCGAGCCCCACAGGACGTTCGACCACCTACCGAATAAGCAGCTTCCGGTAAACTGTCCGCAACCGTCCGCTTTTGTTCCCTTGTTCGTGGAAACACTGATGGCGATTTGTCACCAGGAGACGCCATGGTGTTTCAACCCACCTTGCTTTCCTTATCTCTTCTCCTCGTCACATTGACCGTAGCCGCAGGGCCTGCTCCCGCACACGAGGCTCGCCAGGGTCCCATATCCGTCGAACCTCTTTCCCTGGGTCCCGGCCCAGTCTCCTTACAAACGTCCTCGTCGATGTCGACGCCAAAGGCAACCACGACGACGTCCCAGACTTCCAGCAGTGAGCAGTCTTCCTCCTTCCCCTCAATTTGCAGCCGCTCACAGTTACCCGCATCCACCTCTCCCCTGTCGCTCTCCTCACCAGCGGGAAACTCCCCTTCACCGTCATCTGGGTCTTCCGGGACGTCCTCAACCACGCCTCAGTCTTCGCCTACGCCGAGCGGCATCAATTTTTCCATAAATAACATGACAACGTGCACCTCGGCCGTAATTTCGTGGAATTACACCGGCAAAGATGCTGCCTTGTTTCTATCGATTACCAACACCGGCGTGAATTCCACTTCATCTCGCATCAGGGCGAGGCAAGCGAACAACACGACGCAGCAACAGCTCGTAGCCACCAACACCTCGGCACATTCTTGGACGTGGCCGTCGGTCAACGTCACACAGGGTTGGTACGAGCTTGAAGGTCTTGTGCTCACAGACCCGAATGTCAGCAATAGCTCTGCGCCGTTTTACGTTTCGAGCGGGACGAGCGTCGCCTGCTTGACGAGTACGACGCCACAGGCTTCCTCCGCGGCATCCCCTGGCATTGCCTTGTCTGCAACGTCAAACAAAAACGTGGGAAGGATCGTGGGAGGTGTCGTTGGCGGCGTCGTCGGTATCGTGTTGGCCGTCATCGCGGGGATATGTTTGTGGAACCGGAGGAGGCGGTTCGCCAGAGGGGGCGGGAGCACGAATCGAAAATGGGGATCGCTCAGGTCTGCTCAGTCCAGCATTCAGGCAGAAGCCCCGGTCGCAAGTCACCATTCCCATACTCCTTCAGATTCGACAGGGATCATTCACATATCTGACGTGGGTGGGAAGGCGTCTGCGACGAGCACCCCTGGTGATTCCAACGAGGACGTTGCGACCACGGGCGAAGAAAAGTTGGTCTCGCCCGTCTCTTCTTCCGGCATGACTCCATTCGACGTTCTAAACACGCCCGTTCATTACGACCGCCGTGCTTCGTGGTACACGGTCCAAACCCCGACTTCCGTCATCGCTAACGAAAGCCCATTGTCTCGTTCCGGCCCGCGGCGGACATCCAATCAAAGCCTCGAGCAGCAAGCGCAACGGATCCGGTCCTCGATGGAAACCTCTGTCCGGCGTCGCGGGGAACGGCTTTCGATGCCCTCTTTACCCTCTCCGAACCTGTCCCGCCATTTTCACCCCCCGACAAGCGCCATATCCCAGGAAGAGTATCCTCTCTCGCCCGTAGCCGCCACGCCCGTCAATCGCTCTATTTCAGCCGGTGCTGTCTCCATGACCACGCGACGTACGTCCCGCAAACCAGTCCCACAGTACGATCCCTCGCTGCTACTCGAAGACGCGAACGCAGACTCGGTCTCCACGTTCACGGGCGGTGCCGAGTCTTCGCAGTCACACGGAACAGGAACGGCGACGGGAAAGCACGGGACGCCACCCGACCTGGCGCACAAGGCGAGCTTTGGGGAGGGACGTCCCGTACATTACCTGATCCCGGACATGCCTCTGCTGGAACAAGACTGAGGTTTGGTGCTGTGCTAACCACCGCGGGTCGGATCCTCGCTCACGTTGTTTATTCTCTTTTTCCTCTTTATCTGTTCTCTTCATTTCGTTTCGGACGGGAACGCTCAAGTTATTCATTGTGTCGTGCACTCTCCACATTTCACGGTCGCGTCGTTCTTTCTTCCAGGATCCAGGGGCACATGTCCTTGTTGGGGCGGTGTTCGCAATCGACCGCTGTCATACACTGCACGGTGGTACACGCCCTCCGAGCCCCGGTGACATAAATATTTGATCCTGGATCGCATTTATGTTGGACATGGTCATGGACAAGTATATATTCCACTCATTGTAGCTTACCTCCCCCCCCAACCATTCAATGCTCTCTGCTCCGCGTTTTGCTATTGCTTCTTTTTACTTTTCCACATGTCTTTTTTTTTTTTTTATCGTCCCCCCCAAAAGTTTGCGTATCCTGCTGGTCTCTCGTATGGCCCATGGCCATCTCTTGTCCGCTTTTTTTTTGTTGTTGTTGTTCTACGGGTCACTGTTGGCGGTGCACGCAGTACGTTATTTTTCTATATGGTATATCCTCGTCCATGCCCATGTCTGTACTCGTACGATTCGTATCAAACACGCATGCACTCTTTGGACCACTTCATGATGCGACAGCGCCCACAACTCCTTCGGGAGCCATCGACATTGATTTTTCAAATGTCGCCACTTGTGCTCAGAATCATCCCGCCAGCGCACACATGCACGCGCTCGCGATAGGGAGCCTGCGGAAAGGCACTTGCCGAGGTGTTTCGTTTTCGATTCCATCAACACGATGATCAGTCAGAGAGAGAGAGGCCGCACGCCAATCGGAAAAGCGCACGGGGGGCGCGCGCTTTATGCCAACGTTCCAACGATGCTTGTCCCCTCCAAACTTTTCCTCTCGATGATGGTGTGATCCGACGACAACCCCCTCCTTCCTCCCCCCATGCACGATACGAGCGCACACAAGCCTTGAACACGTCATCATCCCGCGATCCTCCCTATCCCGACGATCACCAGATTCACCACGCAGGACTCGCGGGTGGTCTTCGCGGCAAAAGCCGAACGGGGGGAGGAGAATGAACCGTTCGAACAGGGTGGGGAGGCGGGACGTTCGAGAGCGGATCGCGCGACGCCCTGGCCCATCACCGATATCAAGCACACCAGACAACGAAAAAGGAGGCCCCTCATATGAAAAGGAGGGGGCGAGAATATGAATCATGCGGAACGATGGACGAGGGACGAGGGGAGGGGGGGGGGGGAAGACGGCGATTGGGTGCGAAAAGCCTTTCTCAGAAAGAACGCTACCGCCGGGTTGCACGTTGGACCGGACGCACGCGTTGATCTGAATCCACCCGCCATCCCGAGTTTTCCAGGTCCAGTTCCGCGACGAAAGATCCACATGAGACACGGGAACGGAGATGTCCGCGTCCCGAAAAGCCTCCACGCTTTTGGCCCCCCCCCCCCCCCAGTCGAGCTCAGTCGGTGTTGGCCGACCGCCGTTGCGCGTTTCACGACCCGTCTTCTTTGATGATCTGCGTGCGTCTTTTTGAAATGACGCTCGGTAAGGCGAGCTCGGGCTTTCCATAGCTCGAAACGCGCGACACGAGGAAAAGGAACGCGGTGAACGCCGGGCTCACCTCGAGGCGTGACCGTGTCCGACATCCGCCCCACACTCGTCCTGTTTCCAATCGACGACATGCGCAAGACAACAGGCTCCCCCCCCCTCTGCTTTATGGCGTGTTTCTCTAAAGTCCCTTTTGTCTACGAAAGTGGTCGAGCAACACCCTCAGCCGCTTGCAGAGTTGGTGTGAAATTTCATAGTGGTCATGATCAGACCTGGACCTAATATTGTCAGGATCTTTCTGTTTACAGGCATCGAGGGGGGACTTTTCAACAAAGTTGTAGAAATGTGGTAGAACCATTGGCATACAACAGCATTGCCAGTCCAACTTTGGTTGCAAGAGATAGAAGGTCTTATCTAATCACCGATAAACGTGTAGTCTCTTGGTTATCTCTCGCCCACTTTTCGAGCTCCAAAATTTTTTGAGCTCTCCACCTCTTTTGGCGAGGCGAGGCTGTACGTGGCGTCCGCGCCAAGTTACTAGGCTTTCCTCCACCAATGACGTCCTCGCGGCGATCCAGCTTCGCACGCGGGTTGACCGCGCGCACAGGTTGCGGCGGTGCCGCCATGTTGACTCTGCGTTACCAGACGCACTGCCCCCCCCCCCCCTTCCTGCGATCCCCAGCACCACAAATCCTTTTGGGGGGTGTTGCCTGAGCGCCGCAGCGGCACCCCCTCCCTCCCTTCCCCCCCCCCCCTTTATTTTATTTTTATTTTCATTTTTCACAGATTCGAGCACAGCCCCTTGGCGGGGTCGCCCTCTTTTTTTTCACCGACCACATCACGGGCGTATCTCACCCCCAATATAGCTCGCTCTACCATCGCGGCGCAGCTCAGCGCAGTCGAACCCGCGATAAGGGGACCCGCATGGGAAAAACCCCCCCCCCCCCCCCCCCGACGAAAAAGAAAGCGTGGACCGGATCCAGTCGGGTTCCCTCCCCCCCCTCCAAAAAAAAAAAAAAGACAAAAAAAGAGGAACGCCCCCCCCCCTGAACCCGACCTTTCTTGACGCCACCGGCGGGTCGTCGGAAGACCTCCTTCGGCGCTCGGCGCTCGGGATCGCCTCCGATGTGAACCAAACCAAACCTTGTTCGGCACGCTACACACGCACACGTTGCACTCACGAACGCGCCGTCACCGTAGGGTTATACGCGCGCGCGCGTGTGTGTGTGCGCGCCCGACCGGGAGGGGGGGCGTTCGCTCGCGCTCGTGTCCCTCTCTCCGTTGATCTCTTCTCTAAATCTTTCGCTCGCTTTCGGGGCCTCCCCAGCGCAGGAACCCCAAATCAGGTCATATCGCCATGTTTGGTCAAGAGCGGCCCCTTCGCCTCCCCCCTCCGCTTCAGTTACCGCGTTCCGATTCGCTCTGCCAACTCTCCCTGTCGGCAAACAAACAAGATACATATAACGACGCGGACACGACAAGGACACGCCACGCCGCGGTGCAAACAACGCAGCATCGTTACGATCTAGGGCCGGGCGGGAGCAACGGACTGTCAAGTGTGCAGGGATTATGATCAGGACGGGCGGCGACCCAGGACGACGTCCGACACGTAAAAACAAAAAGGGTGTATAGCATCAGAGAGAGAGAGAAGTATAATATATCATTCCGCATCACCGTTTACGACACAGGTTCATTAATGAGGGCGGCAGTGGGGATCCAGGTGGGCAGCAGAAGGGGGGGGGGAGATTGGTGTCCCGCAAGCGTGTCAACTCATGCTCAGAACGGACAGCACGACATGGCGATCACCGAACGAGGTGACACTGACACAACGTATTACCGAGGTGGCTGATGGCGTGCAAAAACACACCGAGACCGGAATGCAGCCAGTTGGTTCCGCAGCGACGAGAATAAGTTGGAAACAGACGAGGGAGATGTCCGACCGGTATCGTTTTCACTCGCAAGATCCTCGGCGAAATCCGATCGTTGCTTCGGGACAGCTTGAAACCAACACGGAAAACGGATCTGGAAACAGATAGATAAAACAGAGACCGATAAAGGGTGTGTTCACCCTTTGACCGTGTATGCGCGGGAATGCAGGCGAGTCCGGTACCAAAAGGTCAAGGTCACAACTGCACGCAGTCGGGCCGTTCCTGATCCTACAGTACCCAAAACACTCCAAGATACGGGGCCAAGAAAGAAGTGGCGTCGTGAAACGCGCGCGATAAGGAGCGGGGGTCAGGTTACAGTAGGCACCGACGAGGGTCCGCAGTCCGACGGTCACGACCACCCGTCAGGACTTCGTCGGCGCAATGGCAAAGGTATCCACGGAGCGCGGGACTGTGAGTCCGTGGCGCGCTTCGTCGCGTGAGAGCTCGTCAAGCCGACTTTACGTATCTTGGCGAGTCTGTGGGGTAAAGTGGACATGGGATAAAAATGAGGAAGCGGAGAGGTTACAGATAGGCGGCGTCTTCACCTCCAGAGACCAGCCCAGGTGACCAGCGCCGCGATAGCGGACGAGCCCAGTGACATCGCTGCGAAGGCGTAAGGCATATCTTCCATGTGGCTTTGTAACTTTACCAATTTGATAACAAGCCGATTAACCCAAAACAGAAAGGGTTGGTGGGAGAAGGCGTTCACTTACGTTCATTCCAAACAGCCCAGCAACGAGGGCGCCCGATCCCAGTCCCATGGTTCCAATAGAGACCTATTATATTTTGAGCATAAGCACACCAAATCCGGTTTGAAGAGGCCAACTTTAAGGTCCAAAGCGAGGAGCGCGTTGCGATTCGAGTCCAAAACGAGTTCAACGATTTCCTGAGTCGACTGGACATTGGCCTTTTGTGATGTCAGTCAGTCGAGACCGATACGTGCCAATTTCACACACTTCGGTGTTCTCAGCCTCGTTGACGATTTCTTCGACTTGTTTGGAGAAGAACTCGAGCAGCACTTCTAGTTCGTCGTGCTCGTGCATGTCACGAGGCGTGTCGTTTTTCTTGTCTGTGAGGTACATTGCATTCAAGTCCTCATCTGCACATGGTCAGCAGAAACGAAGACGATCGATGTGGGAGACCAACCCTGCTCTAGCACCTCTTCTAGGGCTTCCTGGACCTGTAGAGGACGATGAGACGGGAGGGAGGGCTAGGATGAAAACGCGATACCAAAGTTGCGCGGTTCTTAAAAGCAGCGAGACGTCTCGAGTAATGGAGAAGTCGCTTGAACTTGTCGTGGTTAATATCGTCTTCAAGCTCAGCCAAGAGACCTCCGACGAGGTTCCGGATGAAGACCATCTCTGCCTCGAGTGCGCTCAAAACGGAGAGAAGGATGGATTCTATTGCTCTGATAGATGTGAAAGAAGTGATTGGACAACGCTGTAGGCTAGAAGGCTATTGACACACCTAAATTCGTAAGGGGCACTGCTACTGCGGGCCTTGAGATTGTGCTGACGGGAGGTGAGGCAGAGAGAGATGAAACACCGCACTGATAGCGTACCTCGAGGTGGTATAAAAATACGGAGTGGAGTTTTGAGTCATTTGATCCGTAGGTGTCGAAGAGGATGACGGTGTCGGCCTTTACGAGTGCTCGGATATGCAGTATGTTGATCTGGCGCGGATGAGGAGAGGCAGGAGAAGGAGGCAAGGCAAGACGGACGAGGATGGCCTCTTTACGGATGAGGATAGTGGGCACCAAGTTTGGTATGCGGGAATCGATTTTGCGGAGGTCACGAGGCTTGGTCATAAACGTCAGCGGGAAGGCGCATGACGTTTTCAAGTCGACAGCGGACTGACAGACTTACGTTCAAACGGTGTTCATTGCATAAGTCAGAGCGTTTGAACTGGCCCGAAATGTTCTTGACCGATCCTATGGCGATGCGATTACGTCGTGAGGAGGCATTGGTGAGAAAACAGACAAGACCTTGTTGATCGATGATGGTGCCTAGGAACGTGTTGGTGTGGGCGAATGAGCGGGAGCCAGCGCGTCACGTACAGCGAAGCATGAGATCAGAGGGAAGCCTGCTTTTGAGCACTTTCTCGAGGATGGCGTCCTTGGCGTCGTCCTCGCTGTGGGAGGGCGACGAGCGGGGAACAGGTCTGGTGAAGGCATTCCAGGCGAGACGGCGGGCGAGGAGACGAGGGACTACATTGCGGAGGGGGAGCATTAACACGGGAGCGGGAAAAGGACGAAAAGCGATTTGGCCCGCACGGCAGCAGAAAATAAAAACAGAAAACGGCGGGGGGGGTCGCGCGTGTCCCGATATGGAAAAAGGAGATTCTTAAGAAAATGAAGTTCAAAGTTTGGCTGCCCCGCAACAGCGACGAATACAGGATCGGACAAATCCGAGTTTAGTAACGTCAGATGGAGATCAGCTTGCACTCATACTTGCACTATTTTACCACCATGCCCTCCCGCTCCCTCCTCGCCCAACGCCCCCCTCCCTCCCCCTCCCCCTCCCCCAATGTCCTCTTCTGACACCCGGAGACTCCTCGAGGCCGCCATGGCCCTCTCCCAGCTCCTCCGCACTCACGCCATCCCCCACGCCTTCCATGGGAGCATACTCACCGCGATCATGTCCGACAGCTCCCGCTGCGACGTGCGTCTCCCGTCCCCACCCAAGGCCACCGCTCTCATCCCACCCACAGGAAATATTCTGCATCGTCGAGGGTGGTCCCACCCACCCGTTCCGCCGTGTGCGCCAAGCACTGGCGAGCAGCGAGCTGTTCACGACCACACACTCTCCGTGGAGCAACCGGTACGTGACCGCCCTGGTGACTCACGCGGCCCCTGACCCCATCTGTACACAGCCTCCACACCACGTATCGTCGACTGATACCGCCTATCGAAGTGAGTTGTGCTCGCTGTTTGGTGCCTTGCGCGTATACAGTACCCCGCCTTTGTCTCCCCGCGCACTCCAGATCGAAATTCTGCCTGCGGGCGAACATGGGCCTCGACGGCTGGACGGCGCCACGACCATGCACATAAAAGGCGTTCCCTTTCTGACCCTTTCAGAGTTTGTCCGAGACAAACTGAAGGCCTGGGCCATGCGAGTTCCTTCCCCCCTTGCCCGTGCGCGCTCGACTGACCGACCAAGCACAGACGCGGCGCAGACCGGGACGCGAACGACATCGTCTACACGCTCTGTCGGTACTGGAACCGACTGGACATCAACCGTGTGCCGGAACACGATATGAATCAGTTTGTGGCATCCCATCGCACGGCAGCACTGTCGTGGGCAGCGCTGAAGCGAAAGTATGGCATGTGACGTGCCTGTCTCCGCCGGCTGTCTCACCATGAGGCGTCGACGTGCCCTACCATGGGATTATCCGTGACATGGACCAGGAGCGAGTCGGTCGTTCCTATCTGATCTGATACCCATCCGAGAGACGCGACTAATGGGGTAGTTCGGGGCTGTTTGCAGGTCGTAGACACGCTGTACTGTATCACATCTCTCTGTGCATCCCTCTCGCCGTGGGCGCAATGCCATTTGCTTTGCAGGCGCCGCCCAGAACCGGATCGGATCCATTGCAGACGCGCGGAACCAAAGTTCGGACGTGTGTCAACGCAACTCGTCCTGCCATTCTCGGTCACCGGGAATGGCACCTCGGTGCGACCACTGCGGAGACGCTCTCACCTCGCTCACCCCTCCGAGGTCCGGGCAGGGTCGTGCGGACGCGAGAACGCTCCGAGGGCGATCTCGTTGGAGACCGTCTCGTACGCCCTCGTCGAGCACATCGCACGCAGCGCGATTCCCTCCCCTCGAAGCGGCATGGTCCCACCTCCTCCAGAGCCAAAAGCTCGGGTCGAGGGATATCCGCCTTGGTCTTTTTCTCGCAAGACGCTTCGCGAGTGCTCCACTACCAGCAGCCCAAGCTCCTTACACACGCCTCCACCATCTCCACCTCCAAGCCCGATTGGGGGCCACATCGCTCTTTCCGATTTGGCGATCTAGTAGCCGTGATGGCGCGGGGAGTGGGGGAGGAGAATGGAAGGACGCCCTTTTCAGGGATTGGATCTGTCTTTGCGTCGACCGTACACGCGCAGGGTCGTTGAGCGGCACCGGGGTTACGACGTGCGCGGGTATGGCCCGCGCGCGTGTGCGTGCGAGGGGAGGGAATACCGGTACGGACGAGGTCAGATGACGACACGAGCGCGGAGAACGGGTCGCGGGACGTGCCTTCCATCCCGGTCTAGACCAACCCGGCCCTCGGTGGGCGTTCAGGTGTCGTCTGGTCACTGGGTGCCTGCTGACACGGAGAGGTCGAGGGGACGACGTAGAGGCACACGCTTCATTGCTATCGGCCAGAATACCGAGCCGCAATATGACCTTTAACCGTCCCCGCCGGCGTTGGCGGTGCGGCGAATTTTGGGAACCCGGATAAGGACGATGACCGTCTGTGGCCAGCATCACGGGATGGCCAAGGGGAGGGGGGGGGGGTGCTAGCCAAAAAGATGCTGACCATCCACGCGGGGATCTCGACAGGGTCGGATATGTGACACGTCGACGCGCTCGCCTCGGTCACTACGATAGATAACGGATGCGTGAACGGGGAGGGGAAGGGGGAGCAACTGGTGACCGGCGAGCAACGAGGTCGGGTAGATTCACGAGCACGGGACAACATGCATCACCACGAACCCCAGGGAACGATCAGTTGGCGTGTCGAACGGAAAGCCACACTGCCTTGATTCACCGTGGGATGCATCGCATCTCTTATCTCTTCTAGCATGTTCAGTGATGACGCACATGTGGGGCGAAGCCAACGTTGAGAAGCGGTGCGCAAATGGTGCTCATATTCAGGCTATGGTGAATATCTACAAGACATGCCTGTTAACAGCATCATCTAAAGGAGGCTCGATCTGTGAAATGGCATGCACGATTATCAGCGGCGAAATCGACGGATGAGTCGACCTACCCAAGAATACCCGTACGTTTGCGGGATAGGTCATTCTGAACAAAGATTATGGAGATAGTAAACAAGGTCACCGTCCCAGGCGTCGCTCCGGCGAGCTTTCAAAAAGACCGTCTCGTTTCGTCAATGTTGTAGAGCATCGACCTTGGGGCTAGAAGGACGACAGGATCCACGTAGGTTAGCGGAACGGTATAACAGTGTGTTGGGATCGGTCGACTCTCATCAATCACGCGCGCGTCAACAGCGGCAAGAGTCAATCCCCCCCTTTTAGAGATAAAGACGCCGACGGCAGTGGCGTGGCGCTCAGATCCAGATGCCCGTTCGTCGCTCCCCGTCGTCGAGAGGGAGGAACAGAAGCGCCAGACGATCCACGATCCACAGTCTCCAGATAGCAAAGGGAAGGTGATGAGGTTTGGGAGAGGGAAGTATCCAGTACCTCGGGTCGGGATCGTGCCTCCCATCCTCCGCAACCGGGTCCTTTTCGATAACGGGGACGATGAATCGGAAGCCGGTCGATCGCACGAAGGGAGCCGTGTCCAACGCCGCCACGACGGACAAGGGGGGGAGGTGCGTGATGATGGCAGTTGCTCGGTGGCCGTCTTGTGCGTGGACGACGCCGCGTTCGCGACCGCTTGGGCGCACAATTTCGGGCTCGAGTGCCCCCGTGCGGTGGGTCGGTCAAAGGGGTCCCAGACGCACCCCGTGCGGAACGAGCGCGTCGATGGAGCTCCGCGACATCACGAAGCACCCACTTGATCCAGCGTGTGCATCAGGAGTCGGTGATGACTCAGCCGATGGAGCGCCCCCCACTGATCAGGAAGTCGCTGGACTCGGTGAGAACGACGGACTCGAGTGCGAGGGGGCAGCGAAAGAAGACATGCCGGAGATTGCGACGGCATCGCTCGTCACGATGAAATGAGGGCGAGAGAATCGCGAGCGGGTGCGACGAGCTATCACCGGAGTGGAGAGGGGGACCTTGAACGGCCCATGTGGATGCGGGTGGTGCACAAAAAGAAACGTTGGACACCGAGTGCGTCATGGGTCGGGTGTGGTGCGGTCTCGTAAGATCTCGGAAATGCAGTGATGATGATATCGTGCCAAGTGTAGCAGGACACCACGATAGTGATTCGACAGCGGGCAGGATGGTCTTGATGAGTTGCTCATGTCGCAGAGTCGAGGCCAAGTCAACACTCATCGGGCCATTGGGAGAAATCCATTCGATGCAGCGCCGGGAGTAGATGATCGTGTAGCCGAGCTACGAAGACAACCACGGAATGCTGCGCAGCGTGGGGGAAACGAGTCATGAGCTTGGTCTCTACAATTCGGAACGTTTAGACTTGGCGATTTCCTAGCTGGATAGAGCTGGAGGCCGCACACGGAACGTCCTCAGAGCTTGACGACGTGGAGGAACGGAGGCGTGTGCAAAGCCGGGTGGCCTCCGACCGTGGGAACCCGTTTATGCGTGGATGGCTTGCGTCACCGTGCAACCTTGCATTCGCGCCATCACGACCATGCCTGCACTCACGCGTCCACAGAAACAGCCCGTGGGCGTTCAGTCCTACTATCAGGCCAAAATTGAAGCGGCCGAACTCTTGATCAACCAAAAGACGCAAAACCTGCGCCGTCTGGAGGCCCAGCGGAATGCGCTGAACGCCCGAGGTAGGTGTGTCCCGCCTGTGCGAGGAAGAACGAATGACGAAGCGAGACGACAGTGAGGCTGCTTCGTGAAGAGTTGCAGCTGCTTCACGAGCCGGCGAGTTATGTCGGTGAGATCGTCAAGATTATGGGCAAGAAAAGAGTGCTCGTCAAAGTACAGCCCGAGGGAAAGTACAGTACGTGTCTGCCAGAGTCTGTTTCTGTTGACGGACGTGTTTCCCGTGCAGTCGTCGACTTTGACCCCGACATCGACATCACGGCACTCACGCCGTCGCAGCGGGTGGCACTCCGGTCGGATACCTACACGATTCACAAGATATTACCGAACAAGGTGGACCCGCTAGTATCGCTGATGATGGTAGAAAAGGTGCCGGACAGCACGTACGAAATGGTTGGCGGATTAGACAAGCAAATTAAGGAGATCAAGGAGGTGATCGAGTTGCCGGTCAAGCATCCAGAGCTGTTCGAGGCACTCGGAATCGCACAGCCCAAGGGTGTGCTCCTGTACGGACCGCCGGGTACGGGCAAGACGTTGTTGGCGCGTGCGGTGGCGCATCACACGGACTGCAAGTTCATTCGGGTGTCTGGATCGGAGCTGGTGCAAAAGTATATTGGAGAGGGAAGTCGGATGGTTCGGGAATTGTTCGTGATGGCTCGGGAGCATGCGCCGAGCATCATCTTCATGGACGAGATCGACTCGATCGGGAGTTCGAGAGGAGACAGCGGCTCGGGCGGGGGCGATTCCGAGGTGCAGCGGACGATGTTGGAGTTGCTGAACCAGCTGGACGGATTCGAGGCCACGAAGAACATCAAGGTGATCATGGCGACGAACCGGATAGGTGGGTAGTTCGGAGGGACGGAGGACCCGCTGGGCTGACGGTGCGACAGACATTTTGGACTCGGCGCTGCTGCGACCGGGACGGATCGACCGCAAGATCGAGTTCCCGCCGCCTGGGCCCGAGGCGCGGGTGAGCATTCTGCGGATCCACTCGCGCAAGATGTCGCTGCAGCGGGGGATCGATCTCCAGGCGCTGGCGGAGAAGATGGGCCAGTGCTCGGGGGCGGAGGTGCGGGGGATCTGCACGGAGGCGGGTGAGTGCGGCGGGCTGGAGGTGTGCCGGGACTGACTTGCGGGGACAGGAATGTATGCGCTGCGGGAGCGACGGCAGCACGTGACGCAGGAGGACTTTGAGTTCGCGATCGCCAAGGTGCTGAAGAAGCACCAGGAAGGGAACACGTCCGTGAACAAGCTGTTCTCGTAAGCATCCGCCGACAGCGGGGGATGACGCGTCCATGCAATTACATAATCCGGGTATATCCGAGCTGTACATTCGAATCATCCGTCTTGTGGCTGTGCTGTGTCCCTCTTTCCGTGCCATGCTCGAGCCATACAGAATCGACGACTTTTTCAACCTCGACGCCGCGCCGTCGACGAACGACTCGGACGCGCTCCTCAACCTCTTCCTCGATGACGACTTCTCAAAGCTCCCCCTCGCCTACGACTTTTCCCTGACCTCCCCCGGCACATCCTCCGCCGTCGACTCGCCCATGTTCGCCATCGATCCCCAGCTCGTCGGCACCCCAGCCACCTCCAAGGCCCCCTCCGATTTCGACGATGACGACCCCGAACACGACGACGACGACACCCCCCCAGCACCAAAGTCGAGGCCCTCCCGCAAGGGCACGGTCATGTCTGGCGGCATCAAGAAGGCCCCCCTCCCCGACAAGGAAAACAGGGAGGGAAAGCATAAGAAGGATCTTGCATCCCTCAGGATCCTCGAGCCAGAGGACTGGCGTCCAAGTCCAGAGGAGTACAAGAAAATGTCCAGCAAGGAGAAGCGCCAGCTGCGCAACAAGATCAGTGCCCGCAACTTTCGCGTCCGCCGCAAAGGTCTTTGACCTTCCTTCGTCCCTCGTTCCGTTCTCACCCTGCTCCTCAGAATACATTACCACCCTCGAGGGCGACATTGCCGAGCGCGATCGCCTTATCGATGCCATCCGGTCTGAGCTCGGCTCGTCCCAGTCGGAAAACATTGCCCTCCGCCAGGAGATCACTGCCCTCAAAAAGTGTCTCCTCGAGGGTCGTGCACTCCCCGACCTCCCCCCTCCTGCCGAGTTGCCTCCCGTCCCAGCATCCCCTCCCCCGACTCCCACGCCAGTACCGGTCACCGCCACCGCTTCGCCCGTCGTCACCCCAAACACACAAAAGGACCTCCCTACATCTCCCAGGCTCAGCAACCGTCCCTTTTGGGGTGGCCTCGGTGGCATGGGCATCACTCCTGTGCACGCCACGTTTGTCCCTCCCATCCCCATCCTCGCCGCCAAGTCACCTGCCACACCCCTTTCGCCTGCCAGCCCCATCCTCCAGCCTTCCATCTTTTTCGAGGAAACGATCCGCCCTCGTGTCCTCCAGGAAAACCTCAACCCTGGTCTCAATCCTTCATCTCTTCGCGGCCTTGTCGAGAAAAAGGGCGCCGCCAACATCAATCCTTCCCTCAGCAACCTCACCTCGTCCTTTGGTCACGGTATCGGCGCGTTCGATACCTTTTCGGACATTTATCCGTTCACCTTCAAGACCCTCGATGCGTATCGCATGCAGCTGTGGGGCAAGATGGCTGCGCAGCAGCATGCCCACCACCCACAGGCACAGCCCCAATCATATTCACAGCCACAGGGCCTGGCAGGCGGTCTCAAGCCGCACTTTTTCCACCCAAGCAGCACAGCCTCGAAAGCCAAGTCGACGTCACCTGCGTCTCCTCCCCTGCCGTCGAAAGAACACGCGGCCGCAGCCACAATCGCGAGCCAGACGCTCCTCTACAAGCTTGGCGGCGCATTCTGGGAGGCCTTCTCTGGCTCTTCCCCCCAGGCATCTTCAACCAAACATTGGGATCCCGAAAAGGTGCGCAAGGTGCTCGAAGGTCGTGCGGTCGTCAAGGTCGTCGACGTCGACGCCCCCGCACGTGCACCTTCGCCCGTGCCTTCAGTATCGCCCGTGCCGTCCGCAAAGACGGACAAGCCGTCGTGCAAGGATTGCCTGACAGACATTCTAGAAGAATCGATGCGCAGTCTGACGCTGAACAAGAAGTAAACGTTCATGTGGGCTAGAGTCGAGTCCGTTTTGTGTCTCTGGAGCTCACGTTGATTACCAGTGTTTTTTTTTACCCATTTAATTTACCTTTCTGTTTGGTGCCTCCCCACTCGTTCGCGCCGCATTTCCTGGCCAAGTATACATCGCAGACTAAATATTTTTGTAATTCTAGTTTCCAATGCGCCGTTACATGGCGTCTGGTACGATACACGTTTCTTGCTTTGAACATCGTCGCTACTTACCCGCTTGTCGCACACTCCTTCCACTCTCACTCGCGACTGTCCGTCCATCCTGTCTCGTTCGGAGTTGTACATAGCAAATAAAGTACATGGAATCTCACGCACTTGAACATTGTTTGGCGCCAAAACACCCGTTGATACTAGACCACCCTTATTTCGTGTTGCGACCAGACTCGTCGCTCGTAGCGTGTCGACAACGATGGCAGATGCGTCCTTCAAGGACGTCCCAGAGTTGTTTGAAGTGAGACATCGAGCGTTCAATATCGTTCTAGACCTCACGCATCGACTCTTTCAGGTCGAAATCGGAGATGCGTTGACCGGGCGCACCGAAAGTCTAGGTCCGCCTCTTCCACCCACACTTGTTCGTAACCCATCCCTTGCATTGGTACAGCAACCTTTCGTGAACTCGGCCCACCGGACTTGTGCCATGTCGTCAAGAGTACGGGCCGAACTGGGCAGCGGGACGTGAGTCCATTCCTTTGACAAAAATTTCTTCAATATGATCCGCCCCAACACTTGGTTCCCTCTTTTTTCTTTTTCTGTGGCACTCAGCTCGGTTCCTTCCACTTTGTTTCCGGCGTCGACGCGAGTTCGTCCGCCTCGCTCGCGGCATACATCAACTCGCTCACGTACGCGATCGAGGACAACTCGGCGTGGTTTTCCAACCGGCCGGTGTGGAAAGTCCGACACGGGTGCTACTGCTGCTTCAATGCGTTCTCGAGGGTGGACATGCGCGTGGACGTCAAGATCCCGGGCGGGGTGCACGCGTACGTGGTCGATCTGCGTGGGGAGCGGTGCGTCGTCGTCTACGTCGTGCGTGTGTGTGCGTCGTCGGGGACCGACGGGTCGGCGTTTGTGACAGACATGAAGCGACGGCGGATATTTGGCAGGAGACGTACGTGTCCGCGCTGTTGCGCGCGATCTTGTATTCGGACGATCCGACGTACTGGACGGACGCGTACCGCAAGCTGGATCCGATCACGACCGGGGAGGGGGAGGTCAAGTTTTTGCAGGCCGTCGAGGCGTTGTTCATGAAGGGTGCGTCGGGAGACTTGTGCCGTGAACGGTCGTGGTTTACGCGCTCGCTTTTTGTGGTGTGGGTGATCTAGGCTGGCAAGTGGGGTCGGATCCCGAGATCCAAGTGGCGACGCTCGTGTCGAACCATCTGACGGCGGGGGTGATGAAGTATTTTGGTGCGAGCGGGCGGTATCAACTGGCGGCGAACTTGTTTGAGAAGCTCGCGGTGAGGGAGCCCGAGGTGGCGTCGTTGTTGGCCAAGAGCTATATCGGCATGAGTGCGTCTCTTTCTTTTTGTGGTGTGCTCTCATCGTATGATGAGCGCGATCGCCGACGCACGCTTCACTTTCATGACGAAATAAAAACACAGACGAAGAAGTCAAGGCAGTCCAGATCATGGCAGCGGCGATGAAACATACGCCACATTCGTACACGCTCTTGCACGTCCAGAGCGATTTCTTGCGGTCGAAAGGCAAGGTAGCCTGGGCGCTCAAGTTGGCCAGGGAAGCAGTCAACTGTGCGCCGAGCGAGTTTGTGACGTGGGAGAAGCTGACCGACTTGTACATTGACATCAAGGACTACGAGTCGGTGTGTGTTTTTCGTGCGCTTCCTCCGACCTGCAGGGCTGACGCGCGTGCCCAGGCATTGCTCACGCTCAATTCGTGTCCCATGTTTACATACAATGGCAAGGACATGCATAGACCCATTCCGACGTCGCGCTCGCATCTCCCCTATAAACGCCAGCTTATCGAGATTTTGCCCGAGAAACAAAAGACAGAGGACGACGAGGTGCGGGTCTAATTGCGCGGTTTGCCTTCTTGCTCACTCCATGTGTTTGGTCTAGGCTGATCCTGCGCTTCTTCGCCTTCCTGCGCCTGGTCTGCGCGGAACCTGGGCGCGCGCCTACTCCCTCCTCACGCGGCTCGTGTCGGATATTGGATGGGACGAGTTGCTGAAGACGCGGAGTGCCGTGTTCGTGATGGAGGAAGAGTACCGGATGCAAAAGTCGCAGTCGGACTTGCACGGCGCGACCGGGAGCGGGCACGGGCCATCGTCGGCGGCGCAGACGCAGGGTGGGGAGGACGTGGTGATACACGAGGACGGGACGGTGGAGAAGCGTACGTTGCCGGCGTTGGACGTGGGGCGGGGTGCGGACGACGATGCGTCGACGCGGGGGGTGCATAGTCCGCAAGAGTCAGGGACGTCGGAGGGGCAACTGAACGTGTCGGGTATTCCGATCATCCGGGTGTCGACCGAGTCGGAGATCGAGCGGGAGTTGGCGGCAGCGGCGAGCGCAGAGGTGGTTGGGGATGGGCAGCGGAGGGATGAGGATAGCGGGTCCGGAAAGGAGAACGGGGAGAACGGACACGGGGTGACGAATCCAACGCTGGAGAGGCCCATGATAGCGGCTGGCGCAGTGACGGACGAGGAAGGGGCGGACGCGTTGAGCGGTGGTCAGGGTGCGGACGCGTTCTCGTTCACGAACAAGCGGTTGTGCGAGCGGTGGTTGGACAACTTGTTCATGGTTCTCTACGAGGTACGTGTTCGCACAGGTTGAGTCGACTGCTTTCATGTGCCTCATGTTGGCCGTAGGACTTGCGGGTGTGGACCATCTTCCGTGCAGAAGTGGCGCATTTCAAGACGCAGCATGTCGCGTACCGCAAGACGGGGCTGGAATGGGAGATCCTGGGCGATCTCGGGCTGAGGCTGCATCACAAGGAAGAAGCCAAGGAGGCATACCAGCGGTGCCTGGACACGGCGCGGTACGCGCAAAAACCGTGGGCGAAGCTGCTGGAGATGTACGCCGACGAAGGGGACATTACGCGGACGATTCAGACGGGGATACGGGTGGCTGCATACCAGTATGCGGACTATACCGAGATGACGGTGAGTCCCGGCCGGTTGGTTTGTTGGCCCTCTGACAAACGTCGCACACACAAGTACCCGACGGTGATCGCCAAGTCGTTTTTCAAGCTGGGACAGATTCACGGACACGCCAAGATTGCGTTCACGGTGCTGAGCATGGGTCTTCCGGACGCGGTGCTCAAGATCATGGAGGGATATTTGCAGTACGGAAAGACGTTCAAAGTGGAAGGCTACGACTTTTGAGACGTGTTCAAAAATAGAGGTGCCTTTGTGAAAAAGAGTTTCTTTATTTTTATTTTCTGTCACTTCCTTTTATGGTGTAAGCTCGTGGGAGATGACAGTCACGGGTTGGAGCGGAACCCGGGATCGGGGAATTTAGAATATAGGGTGGCAACTCGCGCTCCTGTTGCCACCTCGTCCACAAGGCACTTGCTCCGCACTCTCACAGCCAGAGACAGCCAAACCCACCAAGGGACCTCTCCATTCAAGCAGACAAGAGAACGAGGGGAACGGGACAAGTAAAAAAAAAGGCAATAGGAACGCCGACGAACGGCCATCGCTACCACCACCACCACCACCACTACCGCCGCGACACCATGTCTGACTCGCCTATCCGCCGTTTCTCGACGGCGAGTCCGACGAGCCACTTGAAGCGAGAGGAAAGCTTGATCAATGCGTACGAAGCGGAGGAGGAACGGATCATCAACGTCTTGTCGCGCAAACTGGAGCAGGTGCGTCCATGCCACCCTGCCCGCCCAACTCGTTCTTCCTTTTTGCGTCTATCGTACTCAACGGTGGACGTCACGGACAGCTCCGGGAAGAAAAGATCCAGCTCGAGAATGTGCTCGAGGCAGAGAGCGAGTCGCATGTGAACCGGTTGAACAGGGAGTTGAGTGCGTTGCGCGCCCAGCAGCAGCAGCAGGCGGGCAGAGCGCCCTCGAACGGCAACGAGGATGTGGATGCCAATGGACAAAGGGGCAGGGAAGCGACGGCAAGCGGGACGACTTCTCCCGACGCCGCCCGTGGGCCGTACTTGAGCGGTGGACACGATCCGACGGCGCCGAGCGTGGATGTGATGTTGGAAGCGATGCGGCGAGAGAACGAGCAGCTGCGGACGCGGCTGGTGGACACGGAGCGGGACTATGTGCGGATTGCGAGGTTGAACGACATTTACCGGGAGGAGTTGCTGGATTTGCGACGGCGGGTACGTCATGTTTTTTTTGAAAGTGGCAGGGGCTGACGGTCGACCCAAGCTTGGGTTGTCGGTGGATAACTTGGTGGGGTTGACGCCGCCGGACCCGTTTTCGCAGCCGGTGCACCGGCGATCGACGTCTGGGATGTCTTCACCGAGCGCAACGTCCGTGGCGCCGAGCACACGGCATGCTGTTCCGATTCCAAGGCCGTCGTCGTCGGTCCACCGTCCGGTGAACAATGCGTCCGAGACGACGACGCCGCTGTCGCACTCGCCCTCGTCTGCCGAGTCGGTATTCCCGCTGTCGCCGGCGATGTCAGGCTATGTGGTCGGGAGCGGGAGTCTGCTGAGCAATGGGACGCACTTGACGACGCCGTCGTCGTCGTCGGTGCAGTCGGGTGTGGTGCCCGCGGGCGGGGTGTACGGTGGGGTGCATGCGCTGACGTACCCCAGCGTACCACCGCCGTCGTTGTCGTCTTCGTACGGGTCGCCTGTGGTGTCGTATCTCGCGAGGGGGGAGTCGCCCGTGGAGGGACTGAGCCGGCGATCGTCGGTGGTGCACGGCGCGGGATGGCGGCATGCGAGGAGCGGCAGCCGGCGGGACAGTGCGGAGCGGGGGGGGCGGATTGCGGAGACGGGCACGCTCGTGCCACGGTCGCGGTCGAGGGCGGACAGTCGGAGCGTGGCACCGACGCGGCCTGTGCAGGTGTCGGAGAATGGAAACTGACGGAATGTTTTCTCTCTTTTTTATAAATATATACTTGTATTGTGTTCGTGTACAGACATTTGGACAGGGGGTTCTAGTCTCGGCCTTTGTCCGCGTTTGTCGAACAATGTAGCCGAGCCGCACAGCCACCTAACCCAGCCTAGCAGTGGCTGTGCTTTGCCGCCATTCCATGTGGTGATGGCGAGCCTCGACGTCGATGTGACGGGACTGTCGTAAACGCGGGCGTAGGGTGCGGCGGAGGTGTTTCAGGGTATTGCCATATTCGGGTCCGACCCCATGACTGAGTCACGGGACGCGTGACACGGGCGGGGGTATAAGAAGGCGGCCACGAAAAAATCATCGCCAGATTCCCCTTTTTTTTTTCCATGTCATATCAATACCCATTCATTCCCGGGCACTCTTCAATGCCTGCAACGCCTCAAACGACGTATCGTTGGGAGGACGGTGACCCACAACATCAGCAGCAACTTGATCAACAGGTTCTACAGCATCCACTTCAGCATCCGCCAGAGCAACATCGAGATGCCTATGTCCCTGCGTCGACAGCGTCTGCCATGCAAATCCAAGAACAGGTCCCGATTGTACCTAGCCAGAACCCCGGACGTCCTGGTTCTAGTCATCATGTCGCTGAGGGTGATGAGCCGCCACTACGCCTGCAGCACATGTCTGTGCCGGCTCTCTTGCAGCCTGAGCACATGAGACCCCCTATGATTGATACCAATCTCGCGTATCACGTCGGAACTAGTGCGAGTCCTCCGTCGGGCCCGCCATCTGCTGGTCCAAGTGGGGCGTTTCACCATGGGGCAATTGGTCCCGTGCGTGCCCGCATATCTCCTGTGCATACACATCCTCGGGCAGTGGCGCATCCGTATCGCCGTCCACAGAGTGCGGCCGGCGTGGTAATCGCAAGATCGAGGAGAGAGCCTGAAGGAGCTCAAAGTGTGAGACAAGGTTCCCTCTCAAGCACGTCCGTGCAACCCCCACTTTCAGTAATGGTGCCGACTCCACCGAGGGGTCTGCCCACGTCTGCGGCTGCCAAGACGGTGTCGATGGTCAAGTGCGTGTTGCTTGTTTGGTCGTCAAGGGTGCTCACGTGTGTTTTGTGTCAGAGGGTTGATCAACCCCGGTTATTCCGCGGCAGGTGCCAACGTTTTGATTCGTACAGATCTACACTTCAATAGCGAGGCGTGCATCCTGACTGCGTTGTGTGAACTCCCCGGCCGATCCCAGGGAGACGTCTCTGTCGTTCTCTCCACTAACAATCTAAATCGGGTGAGGCAAGTCGTCGTCACCGCAAAGGCACCTCAAGATGTCGTGGGCGATGAATACGTTTTGAGAGAGCGCAAGTCGTGCAGGGTGTCGCGCACCTTTGTCGTCCCGAGCGGAACAACAGTGCGTCCCTGCCCCTTGTCTTCTCGACGTGAACACATCACGGACACGCGTGCGTGTTGTGACAGTCCAAGGACATCACTGCCGAGATGCAAAACGGCCTGCTCTCCCTCAAAATCAAGTGTCCGCCACCCTTGTTAGAAGACGATTCGGAAGAGATCGTGATACGCTGAGTGAATTGGGTAGATTGCATCCGTTCTTTGACTTGACCCGCAATCTCTCCTCGTCACGTACCGGCAGCTCAAGTTTCCCCCCAGTTTTCCTTCTACGTGGATATTTCGCTTTCGTCTCTCTCCAGCACCACTCACTGACTTCGACCTCCCGCTCTCCCACTTTTAGCCCTCTCTCGCCAAAAACAAAAAACGACCATGCGCATCTCGTCGAGCTATTTCGTTTTGCTCTGTGTACTCTGATGGACTCGTGTCCTCGCAGCATCCTCGCTTGAACTTGCTATCTGCTTTCTGTCTCTTATTTTCTCTGGCAAGGCGACTCGGACCTTTTTTTTTTTTTTTGGAGGTAATCCATGTATCATTTATTTCTCTAGAGTAACCGCGTCTGTCTGTTTGTTATACCTACAAGCTCCTCTATATATATCGCCCCCATCATTCACGTTTGGGGATGGCTTTGTAGGAAGGCTATATCCGCATACATATATATCACATATATACATACACGCAGCGTGAAGCAATGGAAGGGACGTAAAAAAAAAAAAAAAGTCCTTGTACTCGGGGACGAAACTTGCCAAGGGAAATCGCGCAAACAAGGCAACATAACGACCGCAGGCAACCGCCGATTACTCGTAAACAAGGAATGGAGAGACGGACATAACTGCCCAAGGGACCATTTCGACGGCGACCGTACGCCTCGTGGGGGGGAGGCATTCTCGCCAGCTGTATCCTGGGGGGAAGAGCAAGTCCAAACTCCAGGGAACCAAAGACGCGCGGGGGGCCCGTTGACGCAACCAAGCCTGAGCCGTGACAGCAACTCGAGGACGCCGATCATTGGCGCAGCGGCCGTCTTATCCTCTTGCGGAAACAGACACACGCTCATGTCCACATGCGCCCCTATGAATCGAGATGATCCGCGGCGCGCTTGGGAAGGGGGGGGGGGCGAGGGGGGGACGATCGTGTCACTCGTCTCCATTTTATCTCCAAAATGCCGGCGGCGGTCCGGGAGTGGCCTGCACCGCGCGTCACGCGCCACGTCTCGTCCGCGTCGTCATGGCGCACTTGCCGGCGGTGGGGTACGATCGTCTGTCTGTCCGGTGCTGCGAGGATCGAGGACGCGGTGGCGGAGAGAGGCACAACGCGGGATTCGGCAGTGGTTTGGGGAGTGCGCGTTGGCTTTGGAGGAGGATGGTCTTGGCGAGAGAGAGATCGGGGATTTGCTTCGGAGGGCGCGGACGGTGCGAGGGATGGCACCTTTTTTTTTCTGAAGAGGATCCGCACATACAGCGGGGCTGCATGGGTTCTTGCGCACATGGCCTTGATGTCGTGTGAACGTGATGGCGGGCGCTGCCGCATCTGGGATGGTGCGTTATTTAGGTGGGTCGCCTCGTCGTGCGTTGGTTGAGGTGAGGTGTCGCTGTCTTGCTGGCATCGTGCGTCCGCGGCGATCATCTCCGTGGTCGGACGTTTCCTCGCCAAACTGTGCGCAGGTTTTATAATGTCGCAACTGACGGTCAGATGAGCCGCTGCGCCGCTGTCGGTCGAGGCAGCGTCGCCCGGAGGGTCCCAGCGTCGTCGACAACGATCGCAGGCATCACAACAGCGCTATACATGAGATGGCGTTGATGGTGCCGATGATCCGTGATCCAACAGGACGCCTCGCTGACACGATACGTGTGTGGGTCCGAGCTACCTCTGGGGAGAACGAAACGGCCGGCCACCACCGACGGTCGCTCGTATCGCCCGGACTGAGCGTGTCTCGGCGGATAGATCTCGCGGACCCATCGCTGAATGCGGCGGACACAGTACTCTGATGCCATCATGGCGATGCGAATGGGTGAGATCGAATCATTGCTCGTCCGCGAATGCGCCAAGGGAGAGACGGGCAACATACCAGGTGTGCATCTAGTGAGAGCGACGGTCGTGAAATCTGTTCACCACGGAGCACCGTTGAACCGTGCGAAGCAACAAGGAACTTTGGCTTGACTCAAAGCGCCGCAACATTTTGGCTGCCACTGCCACTCTTGATAGGACAGACGGATGGATAAAACGAATCACCCGGGCGTGGAGTGTCCCGCGTCGATAGAGAGGCGGTGGGCTCAGTTGGGATACCGCGTCTGCAAAAGGGCGCACGTTGAGAACACGGAGCGTCTTCCAACGATCTGGGCGCTGTATCGCAAGCAACGGGGCCAGATCATGTAGGGTGGCGTGTTGCCTTGGTCATCGCCAGCGACAACCGAGCAAGCCATTTCTCGACAACGGACCACCAACGCCCGCGGTGGTACAGCAACTTTTTTTTAATTTAACCAGTGTTGACGATGCGCTGGTCTTGCAGGGACCCCCTCCGAAGCCACCCACTGGACCTCGCGCGTGTCCATCATGCATCAGCATCGAAATTGTCTTTTGCCTCTTCCCTCCACCTCAGAACACACCCGATCCCTTCCCTGATGCCCGTCTCCCACACCGCTAGCCGAGCATAGTCAAACCTCGTCCCAGCCGAGGAGCCACCCAGGGCATCAATCACCGGCGCTTGTTTGGGGTCCGCTGGATGCTTAAAAGACTGCGAGACCACTCATTACCATATTCCCCTCCCCCATGTCCCTGGCATCATGCGCCGCTCTCTTGGCCCTTTCCGCTCTCCATCTCGCACGGGCCCAATCTCTGCAGCCGAGCGGTGTTCCATATCAAAGTAGCTGGCCTCAAACCTACCCCGGAATGCCCACCGGCGACTACAGTCCAGAATGGCAGAGCTGTATGTCCTCACATGACATACTTGTCCCACCCCTCGACGACGTGCCCCCAGACTTTCAGGTAACAGAGGGTCTTCCCAACGTGACATGGCCGCTTTCGCGCAACTGGGCCGGCAATATCCCCGTGCAGCGACCAGATCATCCGAACAATACCCTCTTCTTTTGGGCGTTCGAGTCATCCAATGGATCGTTCACCGCGAACAGCAGTGAGCCTTGGGGCATCTGGCTCAACGGAGGGTGTGTGCGTTGGCGCATATATGGTATCCGGCTCATAGTCCCGCAGTCCTGGTGCTTCGAGCCTCGTCGGGCTCTTGTTCGAGGTCCGTCTTGTGTATCCTAGACATCATTGTCACGTTTATATGCGCCCCTCAGCATGGGCCAATCCACATCCTGAGCAATTATTCGGCCGTCGAAAATCACCACGCCTGGACCACTGTCGCGGATTATGTGTATCTCGATCAACCGGTGTGCGTCTCGACCTCGCTTTCACATCGGCAGTCTCACGGTTGCGTTGCAGTGGAACGGGATTCAGTACGGCGGATGCTGCCGGATATGGTGAGTGGCTGTGTTCCACCCTCTCTGCCTCGCGGCTGACATCCCATTCAGTCCCCGACGAAGACCAGCTAGGTGCCGATTTCGTGAGGATCGACCGCACATCGGTCAGGTGTCATGCTGACCAGATCGATAGATGGGTTTCTTGGAAAACTTCATAAAGGTGTATCCCAATCTTGCTACACGGCCTCTGTACATCACTGGTGAGAGTTACGCTGGGACGTACATCGTAAGCCTTGCCTTCTCACGTTTCCGAGTCGGTCCGTGTGATGTCACTTCAGCCATACATCACCAGAGCCTACTTCGAAGCGGATAATCCGCCCGTCAGCCTTGTGGGAATCGCTATTGGGGATGGCTCCATCGCATCCATGCGGACATACAACGAATTGCCTGTGGTAAGCGTGCTGGAGACATACCCCCAAATTATCGGATACGACACGCAGGTCTTTGAATACTTTGAAGAACAGTGCGTCGAGGTGGTATCACGTGGGTTTTGGTGATGCTCATCTTCCGTTTAGGAGTGCACTTTGCGGGTACAACCTCACCCTCGAGTATCCTCAGCCGATGCACTTTCCGACGCTGAATGCCTCTGTAATGTCTTATGGTTCAGAAGCGTCTTCTAGCAGGGCGAGCGGGAGGCTCACAAAGCAGCGGCTCTTGCTCGAAGCACAGGATCGGCTTGACGCGAAGCTCGTTGAGCGTGGCCACACCTTGCACCACGACGAGAGACGGCGCGCACACAGCGTGTGGAAACGTGACCTTGCTGGTCGTGCAAACGGAACGATCGACCCATGGTATCAGTGTGACTTGTATTCCGAGATGCTCGACTATGCCACCAACTTTACCTTCCCTTGGTGTATGTCCTCGCCTGTTCCCATCTTAATCAGTTCACCATTATGGATTCCTCTCCTTTTAGCATCGTCGCATCAATTTGATGTCTATGATATTCCCGACGCGTTGAATCCTGAAGCGACAACGGACGCGACTGTCTTTCTCAATGGTGTGTCTGTTGTGTAGTGGGTGGCCAGATCGGCGTTCATTTGGATTCTCCCAGACGCACTCACCCGAAGTGCGATCCATGCGCCAACGAGCAAGGACTGGGTGGAAATCATCCCTGCAGTGTTTGCGCCCTCCAACGGTTCCAGTGAGCAACTGTTTCTGGGAATTCATCCTGGTTGATCGCAGCCTCGTTCGTAGCCAACGCTTACGGAGACCCGAGTGAGCATCGCTGTTTCGTTTCTGCAGTGTATATGCACGTACTCAGGGTCGGTGTCGTGTTCTAGGTGTCGAGTGAGTACAGGTTGCGATCATATTTGATAGGGTGCCCAGACAGCCTTAGACCCATGGCTTTCTTGACCGACCTTGCCACGAATGCGACGGCGCGGGGTGTCAAGATAGTCATTTATTCTGGCAACGATGATTCGATCGTCCCGCACCTCGGTTCTCAAGGCATGTTCTGTGCCCACACGATCGTCCCAGCCTACTGACTATGCGTATGCAGTTGCCATCCAAGTAGGGGCTTTTGCGCACCGATGCGGCTCATAGCACTGTGGATCTCACTCCCTTTTCTGCCTTAGAATACGACTTTTGGAGGAATCCAGGGTTTCACACGCAAGCCAGAGACGCCATGGTACAATGAGGGAGGCGAACTTGCCGGGATTGTTCACCAGGAACGTGGCTGGACCTATGTTCTCGTTGCGAACGCCGGTCACCTCCTCGCGTACAACAATCCCGTCTCGGTGAGCACACATTCCGACCTGCCACGGTTCGCTCACCTCCCCACGCATCTCTCACCCCCCTCTAGGCCCTCACGCTTGCGCGTGAATTCATCTTTGGTAACAACCAGACTGGGCTGGTGATTAACAGCACCGGCTCGAGCACGGTCACTGTCGTCGGCGGGGAGGTGTCTTCTTTCGGGAGCGAGATCTTGACTGGCGAACCAGCCATCTATTATGGGCAGGGGACGACCGCGTCCAGCTACGTCTTCCCGTCGGCGACGGTGGAGGCTTGGAACTCCTTTATAGCGACGGCGACGGCGACGGGACGGACAAATAGGGCGAGTTCCCTCACGTCGACGAACGCGCTAATGTGGTGCATGGGAGTTGTGCCGGTGTCGATCGCGCTCGGGGGGATGCTGGTATAACGTTGGACTGTATCGTCTCGTTCCACGGTCGCCTCTCTCGGTACGTACTCGGGGTTACATCAGCTTTTTGAGTTTGGGGCACGCTTGGCCGCGCTAACAAATACATTGAGTGGTATGGTGGCCTCTGGGGACGGGGATGGACCTTGCACTTGTGGTACCCCGCTGTACGATTATCAGGACCCTTGCTGTCGTCGTTTGTTGTCGTCGTACGTCGTTTGCGATCTTTATTGTTTTTTCGTTCGTGTTCTTCAAGTGGTGTAGTGCGGTTAATAGATGGGGTTGGTGTGGTTTGAAACGGTACCGTTCTCTGACAGTGCCACAAGCGCTTTG
>JBBPLU010000064.1:2490-20361 GCA_038089935.1 Boletellus emodensis
GAGCATGTCAAAGAACCGTTTGTGGGTTGGGGGGAGGTTGAAGATGATTGCATGCAACGGCAGTTGGGTGGGAGACACTACTGATATCAGGGGTTTGGGTGAGTGACAGTCAAAGACCTTGAGAAATGGGGGGAAACGTAGACACCTGAATCCCGAAAGAGCGAATCCCGGAAAAGGGTAAAAGCGGGGGTCGGTCGGGGTGTTCGCGTGGCGGGCGACGGTGAGGTGGATGGGGTGATGGTCACACGAGGCGGCAGACTGGTCACAGCCAAACTCAAGGAAGGTCCTGAATGTTACCTCAAATGGTCAGCTCCCCCGCATGTGTGCTGTCGTCGTGACTGACGTTCTTGGTTGCTCGTTCTGCGCCTCATGGGGGATGCAGCTACCTGACCGGCGTTTGCAGCAGAGCCCGGTAGGGACGCCCAGGGGCTACCTATATGCGCGGATGTCGTGTTTCCATGACTCTGTCGTGCCACCTCTGGACCATGAGCTGTTTTCAGGCACTGGACCGAGGCGTCGAGGACGGGGTGATCACCTTCGGGCTCACTGCGTCTCTCCTCGTTTCCCGGGCCGGAATTTTGGGACTGATCGAGGTCGGAAGTACCAAAAAAGTTGGACCTGGTGCCTTGCGACAGAGCCTGTGCGCGTATAAGGCCGAGCTGCACTTTGAGCGCACGATAGTCTCTGTCAAACAGGAAAAAACAGAGGTGAGAAGCAGATATGATAGTAAACGTGGACGCAGTACATGTAAGCCCTTTTCCACTCGGGGGTCTGACGGAATGCGATTGAGCACGACAAAAGGACGCGGTTCGGAGAGACTCGCCTGTGTGTCTTGGAGGTATCTGTGGGTGGGATGAGGATGGTAGCAAACGGTGAAGGGGAGGGGCTCACCGCGCAAACTTCATGTCGCAGTGTGCCAACCCAGTGCTGCTGTGGAGAGCATCGATGGGGGTCCGCGTCGGACGAGCCGCTATTTATGTGTGTGCCGGGCAGGAAGACAAATGATCAACGTCACGTCATGTGACTGATGCGATCGATCTCCGATGGTGTACTTGCCATATCGGGTCATTCCAGCTCAGCTCGATCATCCTCCAACTCCTCGCCACCGACAAACGTTCGTCCCGTCGCCAATGGCACTTCCTCCGCAACCCCTCGGCCTCACCGCACACGACGTCCTCATCTTTGACGTGTACGGAACACTCGTCGACTGGGAATCCGCCATCTACGATGCCCTCGCACCCGTCTTGCCAAACCAGACCCGGGAGGAGATCCTGCTCGCGTATGCACACGTCGAAGGAACGCTACAGTCCCAGTTCCCAGACATGCCCTACACGACCCTTCTCGAGCGCGCATATCGCCAGATGGCCCGCGCAGCGCGAGGGGATCAGCCCGATGACGACGACACCGCGCGGCGCTTCGGGCACTCCATCCCTGCCTGGCAGCCCTTTCCCGACACGCTGCACGCGCTGCACCGACTCAAGAAGCACTTTGCCCTCGTCGTCCTCTCCAACGTGGACGATGCCAGCTTCGCGGGTACGCACACCCGCGCGCTGAGCAGCCCGGACTACCCCGCGTCCGCCTACCGGACCGTCGCGCCGGACTCGCCCTTTGTGCTCGCCCTGACCGCACAGCGCGTCGGCGTGTACAAGCCCGACCCGGCGATGCTCACGTGCGCGCTCCGGCAGCTCTCGTCGCACCCAGACCCTGCGCTCCCGATCCCGTCGGATCCGACGTTGCTCCAGCGCGCGGCCGACGCGGCCGACCTGGCGGCATCCCGCCGCGTGCTCGTCGTCGCGAATTCGGTTCGGCATGACATCATCCCTGCCAAGCGGCACGGTCTGCACAGCGTGTGGATTCGCAGGCACGGGGTGAGCGTGATTGGGAACGAGCACGGCGCAGCACACGACGGCGAGCATCCCTACACTTGGCGCTACGAGACGCTGGGTGAGCTGGCGGACGCGGTAGAGGCAGAAGTACAATCGCAGCAGTAGGGGCAGCCGTCACACGTACATGCCTACGTCCATATCATACGTGGAATTGCTGAGGTCCTCGTTGTAAATACCGAATAGGACCGAGGATCGCTGTCAGTCGTTGTTACGGGTAGTCTGGGTTCTATCACAATCACTTCCAGAATGTGTACAACACCCGCGCGGATCTACATCGAGGCATGCATGAGTCCCGGGGCCATAAAGAGACACATCCGGAATGCCGTCCCACTGAACGGCGATCCGGTCTCGAGTTTCAATACGTATAGGCCACCAAAAAAGGCTAGGTGTGTGCGGACGTTTTGTGTTGTTAAAGCCCCTTTCTCCTTCTCTCGGGGCAAGACCGAGGAGCCCGGGGGGTCCTGAAAGATCTTGGCCTTTCATACAGCAAGCTAACAAGTCGATCATTCATCCGCAAAAGGAAGACGAGCGACGCGAGAGAGATATACGTGCCCACACTCTGCAGTTCCTTTTGAAACATCGGTCATACCAATATGACCGCCATGAGCCAAGTGACGAGAATCAGGATCAGGATCATGGAGTGTCTGACAACCCCCAAAATACGAGCATACGCGAGAAGACAACTCAGTGCCCACTCACCCTCTGTCTCTCTAATAAATGTTCCCCTCTTTCGCGCCGAGTCTGTCCGATCCGGCATGCGTGAATGCACATATCAGCATACGGCCAACAACACGCTTTCTTCCAAGACGGTGACGCGTGAGGACGAGAAAAGAAAACCCACTCATCGTGTTCGCCAACTTCTTGGCCCATGAGACCGACGTGCTCATCGGCGTGCCTGACTTCAAATCCATCGTCAGGTCTTGTTCCTCAATCATCATCAACGCGCATAATCACATAGACAGGAGGATGGCCATACGGTCAGGACCGATTATACCTCGGACATGGCTTGCCCGAGATCAAATCCAGAACCGAGCGGCAAGCGATGGTCGATCGAATTGTGAGCAGACTTCGACTGTCTGGAAAGAAAAAAAAAAGAGACGTGGAAGTCGTGGAACAGCTTGGCAACACGACAAGGATGAACGAAAAGGAAAAAAAAGGGGGGACATACCTCTTTTTGTTTATGCCAGGAAACCCCCGCGAGCAGCTTCGCCACGTCCGCTATCAGTGCACACGCAGCAGTCTCCGTGGCTAAACGGCACGCACGTTGCAGCACAGGTAACAGGGATAGGTGAGATGCCCGAGGTGAACTCGAAGGCGTTGTGTCAGCCTTGCGATGGCCAGTTACTGGATACCAGCCAGATCAATAGTTTCACGACGTCGATGATGATCGATGATCTCCCTCTTCCTTCCAACACTATCACCACTACCGCCGTTGGCAATCCTCCAAGTCTTGCCATTCATATCCCTGCTGGGGCCCAGCAGTCAGGACCACTGACCAACGCCGTTTGGGCGAGTTTCACAACCTTCGCGTCGCTTGACTGATCCTGCCAATGCTGTTCGTGTTGGCAAGCACAAGGCATCCTGAGCCGAACTCAGCAGCCGAGAGGGATCAGTGACTCGGGACCAGTCTTACAGAGACAGTAGCAACGATGATGCGTCCCTTTCTATGGACACCGACACAGATGGTCTTGAAGCTACCGATATGGTCACTGATATGATGATGGTATAAACGAAAGTAGTCAGCTATCAGCTACAGAGCTAGGGAATGGCGATCATGCAGCGAGTCCCGATTGTTCGAGTCTGACATCATATAATCTATTGTTGTTCCCACTGTAGTAGTCTCAACAAAATTCATGGCCTGAACGCTACGTTTGGTTCATCCAGCATTCGGTTCAGCGTTCGGGGAGGGAGCCCAAAGAACCGAACTGACCCGAACTTTCCCGTCACTACGCCTGCTCGAAGGGTTGCTTCGCTGGCCGGCGTGTCACGGATGTGGTGTCCATCTAGTCAGATCGCTGTTACATGGCCTGGGTCCCGAGTGATCCCTTTCGGAAAGTACTCCGTCGTCGTAGCAGCGCGAAAACGTTCATCTGAGGATCATATACATATGCGCAAGCGCCACGATGCTGAGATATGCACGTTGCAAGCGCGTTGTGTATACCCACTAACGAGTTGATAATTTATCCGAAAAAGAAGAAAAACGAGTGGTGCGAAAGGTATACACACATGCCCTCGGTAGCTCCTTTTGGAGCACCCATTATACCAGTATGACCGCGACGAGCAAGATGACGAGGACGATGATCAGAATCGTGATACACCATCCCGACTTGGTGTCTGACGATTCCGCAAAGAAAAAATACAGGCGTGTGTGCATGCACGAGACAACTTTTTAGCCTACTCACCTTCGGTCTCTCTGATAAACGTCCTCATCCGTCGCATCGCGCTCGCGAGCTTCGAGTCTGTCCGGTCCACGTTCCGCTCCACGTCGTCGAGCATTCTGAACAAAACCGTCGCGCGCATGTGAGCACATGCACACACGCAGGGACGGGAAGAACAAACCCACTCGTTATGCTGGCCAATTTCTTGGCCCATGAGCCCGGCTTGCTGTGCCAGTGTCATCAGCGTGCCCGAAATCGAATCCATCGTCCGGTCTTGCTCCTGTATCATCAGCTAAACAGCGTGTGAGCGAGTCAGCCCAGGTTGGGGGAACGCCATACCTGCCGTTCTTCCCGCGCCCATTCACCGTCTTCGTCGCGATCGCCATTCGGAGAAGAGTCGGTCCGTGAGTCACCCGCGCTTGCATGGTCGAGATGGGGCTGAGACAACAAGGCAACGCGCGGCGCATGAAAAACACAAGGAGAGAGAAAACTGACAAGGAGTGCCCACCGTCGTCGCGGACTCCACCTCGGCGCGCATGCCCTATTACACACGCCGGTCAACGTCCACAGCACCATCGAGAGAAGGCGGAGATGCACCATGATGGCGCGCTGAGCGCGCCCGACGTAGCGGCGCCGCGCCGCCACCTCGGCCTCGTCGAGGCGGAACGCGCGCGGACCGGCCGCCTCAACAACCCTGTGCGCGCGGGTGCGGTGCAGGCGTCAGACGGTGCGCATGGCGTGGTGAGGCGGGTAGACGCACCGGACGCTTTCATCGAGCCCTTCGAGGTCGGCTTCCAGCACGGCCAGCGTTGCCTTGAGCTGCGGTGCGGGGACGACGAGAGAGAGAGTCAAACGTCAGTTCGGATGGTCGAGGGGGACGGGAACGCACTTCGTTACGGGCCCAGACAAGTTCCTCGGACTCGCCGTGGGCGGTGCTGCGGATGCGGACGTAGGATGCGCGCAGTGTCGTGGCTGTCTGGAGCGAGGCCTCGATTTCGCGCTGGACGACATCGTACGGGTCTGTGGACATGAAATCCGTTGGTTCCGAGGTGTGCGTTCGCGCTGGACAAGGCGGGGCGACGTCTCTTTGGTTCTGTTGGACACTTATTCTTTTGGATAAATAGCCCCTGATGTTGGCGTGTCCGCAAGTGTCACCAAGCCATAGTACACGCCCGTATCCTCAAACAATGCAGAGCAACCTCCGTCACAGTATGGGCAGGCCGCAGCAGCTTGAGCAAATTATGAACTATACTTCTTCGTAACGCGACCCGGTCCCGGCGATAAACAGTTGGGCGGGCTGGGAGCCTGACCGGGCCACAGGACGACGAAAATACAGTACGAGCAGGGGCGGGAAAAGGGAACGGGATACCATGCTGAAGCGCGACCCCAGACAGAGCTGATCGCGTAGTGGAAAGAATGCGAGTGGGGGGTGGGGCGGCTTTCCGCCCGGCGCGCACAATCACCCACAGGCACTGGGCCAGAACTTAGAAGGACACCGTGTCCGTCGGGACTTGTTGCGCGGTACCCAGGTCCAAACCAATGGACCTGGGGCCCACCCTCGCCATCCGACGAGCGATGCAGTGGAGGGTCCCTGGTGGCCAGCCGTTGGGTGCTGCTAGAGCTACACGGTCGATCTAGGAGGTCCTGAACCGTCTTTCACAGGGGGTCTGGAATCCCCGTTATCATCGCTCGGGCGTCCATGAATCCAGGCCGCACGGATGGCAAAAGCCAGGCACTTCAATGGACGCGACGAGTTTGGACGCCATCCGCAGCAGCACCTCCCTTTCCCCTATCGCATGCCCCCCAAATGGCATATAACCCGCCCCTCTGCGAGCTACTCTCTGCTCACTCCATCTCCATGTCAGGATTCATCCCAAAGACCCAGCTCGCCGCCGTCGTTTCCAGCCCCAACCAGCCCGTCGTCCTCCGGCACGATGTGCCCGTCACCCAGCCCTCCGCGCTCGCCCCCGGCCAGTGTCTCATCAAGTTGATCTGCACCGGCGTGTGCCACACAGATCTCCACGTGAGCAAGCACGACTGGCCAGTCGACCCCGTGCTGCCGCTCATCGGGGGGCACGAAGGTGTCGGGGACGTCGTCGCCATCGCGGATCATACCGGGCCATCGTCCGTCCGCGTGGGCCAGCGCGTCGGGGTCAAATGGATCGCATACTCGTGCCATGACTGTGAACCGTGTCGGGCGGGCCTCGAGCAGAGTGCGTCCGTCCCTCTGCGTGTCGACCTACCCACCGTCTACGTTCCCTTGACACCCCGAGCTGTCTCTTCCAGATTGTGCCAACGTGAAGCTGAGCGGGCTCACCGTCAACGGGACGTTTAGCCAATACGTAGTACGTATATGCGCCCTCCAAGTGACACGTGCGTTGCGACGTGCAATAGGTATCGTGGGTGCACAGCGTTACGCCGATCCCAGACACGCTCGATCCG
This sequence comes from Boletellus emodensis, assembly GCA_038089935.1. Taxonomy (NCBI): domain Eukaryota; kingdom Fungi; phylum Basidiomycota; class Agaricomycetes; order Boletales; family Boletaceae; genus Boletellus; species Boletellus emodensis. The sequence goes on from JBBPLU010000064.1 coordinate 9,197, forward strand.
TTTGCGGCTGCATCCCTGCTTTGCGCAGTCAGTCCCGTTTCTTTATTCGAGGGGAAGAGGCTGAAGGGAGATTGTTCAGGGCGTTACCGTTTATCGAGCGCTCAAATACTCTGACACTCGAATCGGGCAGTGGGTCGCTATTCCCGGTGCAGGCGGAGGACTCGGCCACCTAGGTGCCACATCTCCTTCGCGATCTTGCTTCCGTCCCGCTGATCCCATCTGGATAGCTGTGCAGTATGCGGTAGCGATGGGAATGCGTGTCGTCGCAATAGGTAAACTCACGCACCTCTTCATTTTGTTTCCGTGCTAGCTTCCCCCAAAGTAACACGAGCCCCTGAACAGATACCGGCGATGAGAAAATGAAGCTTTGTCTCGAGCTTGGGGCCGAGCAATGGATCGACTTTAACCAGACCAAGGATATCGTCCAGACGATCAAGGCCGCGTGTGACGGACTCGGTCCACACTGTGCCATCGTGACATCGCCACGCAGCGAAGGGTATGCACAAGCGGTCGACTACTTGCGACCGGGGGGCACATTGATGGCAGTGGGGCTCCCGGCAAACGCGACGGTGGATGCGTCCATCTTTTGGATGGTCATCAAGGTAAATAAATTGACCCGATCGACGTCCTGTGAACCCTCATGCGATGGTGACGACAGAGTATCTCAATCAAAGGCTCGTACGTAGGGAATCGTCAGGATGCGATCGAGGCGATCGACATCGCATCATCTGGCAAGGTGAAGGTGATATACGCGACCAAGGGCCTCTCGGACCTTCAGCAGTGAGTTGACATAGTGGACGATTCTCCATTCCATTGACGAGCACGATGGTGTCCAGGGTTTACAACGATCTTGAGGAAGGCAAGGTGGCGGGAAGGGTTGTTTTGGATACGTCAAAGTAATCGATAGTGGAAGAGTGGCAAGGCTTGCGAGTTCGAAAACACTTGTACCTGTCTGAGCCGGTGTAAAGCGTCGACAACTGAATCGTCAATCGCATATATGCATACCAAGAGAATTTTGGAAAGCCACACAGTCGTGGACACATCCGGTACCTGGCGCGACGCGGTGAAACCCGCGTTCATTTGATCGGTTTGTTCTCGTTGTTGCGATGTGTCCGGAATGTTGATCAGACGGACGTCTGGGCAGGGACGCTCTATTGGCACCGGCCAACGCCGTCTCTTTTCCGTCTCTCGAGCGAGCAATGGCCCCATCGTGCCGACGCTAGTTGCTTGAAAGCTTCCAGGTTGGCCAGTCCATGCAAGTCATTAATAGCTATGGATTGCGTTTTCCTGCTACGTGAGCGTAAAGCTCCGCTCTGCTACCTTTCATCACGGGACTTCACATACACCTGCTTCAGGATGGTGATGATGTTGCCCATGCCACCACAGCCCAACGATAATGCATCTCCGTCCGCGCAGGTGGTCTCGGCCCTGCACAGAGAGCGGGAAGAGCACCACAAGGGGCAAGGCCGCCCTGGCACGCGTCCGGCGGGCGCTCGGAAGAACGTCTTGCGAAGCTCGATTAACAGCCGGAGCGTGTCTACCCCGAGACCATCACTGCCACTCGCGACATCGACGGTCCATGGTGATGACCGTGTCCGTTGGTGGTGGTGCAGTATGTTGGTGCGAAAAATTGGCCAACATCACGAGTACAACTCTCCCGCATGAGAGTTACTGGTCCATTGATCTCCAGGATCTCGATGTCCTTGAGCATCCCATCATCTCCTGCTTCATCCCGTGGTAGTGTCCTGGTGGGACCATACGTTGATCAATCATTAATCAGTGATGATCACCTATAAAAATGTGGAAAGACATTCTGATATTTTGGCCTACAGTACGAGGACTTGTTTCAATGCCCGTACAGACCCGTTTACTGCCTGTAAAATTAGTACATCGCATTCGTTGTGAGTGCAATATTAAACGTATTTACTAGCACGCACCTCGGAGAACCCTTGTCGTGAGTTCCGATATGTGATCTTCCTCACCGCCAGATGCCTATATTGTCAAGGCTATCCCATTCTTGCGTTTGCGAGTGGGTAGTGTTGCAGGTACAGGGCTGCTCCTGCTGCCAAACAAGTGGGGGAGAGCGACCTGCTGGCAGGAACCTGTGCGACAGTGTGCATGTGACGTGGCTGACATAATTGACGCAGGAACTGAAACTGAAACCCGGGCCCATGAAGCCGTAATGACGGCTCGGTTCGGTTCGGACTTCATAGGGCCCGGCCCAGGGCCCTTCAGGCCAGGCACAGCAAATCACTATACACTTGCCAAGGTTCGTTTGCTAGCCTGCCAGTGGGCGGTCCCCCACGACTCTGATCATGGTGCTGCAATTCACTTGCTGTGGGCTTGTGATGCTATGTATCTGAACCCCCACCTGTGTAAGCATTTCACACCTCATGACACTTGCCAACGTTGAAACATGTCCAGGCCAGCACATGATGTCGGTCGGAACTGGAACCGCCAGGTCCTAGGTTTCCCCTGAGCCGCAGTGGCCCACTTGCCGAAATAAATATCACACGCTCGTTTCAGCGCTCTCCCCGGTACATACATACGCCTATCAGTCGACACCTGGACGAGGTCAACATCAAGCCTGCGCCACTGTCGAGTCCGCACTCGCCCCGAAGCCATCGGGTCTTGTAAGCGCTCGCCTCGGTTCCCACCCCATGACCCGACCCGAACGTACTAGTGCTTCGAGTAACGCTGCGTCCATCATGGACGAAGAAAAGAATTCCATCGAGAGACGATCCACCTCCGGGTTCCCCAGTGGCAGCGCGCCACCTTTGGCCACGCCCGACGAAGAGCGACGTCTTGTGCGGAAGATCGACCTGCGCATCTTACCAATCACATGTCTTCTCTACCTCTGCGCTTGTGCGTCCTTCCCCGACTCTGAGCGGTTCTAATTATTTTTCGGGCACTACCCGCTGATGGTGCTGTTGTCATCTTTTCACTACAGACCTGGATAGAACCAACTTGGGAAACGCCCGTCTGCAAGGTCTGCCGCAGGAGACACTTCATGGCGACCCTACCGGCGTGCTCTACAACTGGGTCAACTCGGTGTTCTACTTTTCGTACGTGAGTGGTCCCGCGCGTGCGGTGTGGTCGTACCCCTTTGCAAGGGCCCTAGGAAGTGGATACTGATCCTGCTGTGTCGGAATGCTACACACACAAAAGATTCTCTGCCAAGTGCCCGGAACGGTGCTCTCCAAGCTCTTCCCACCTTCGTATTGGATGGCAGCAACTGCGATCGGATGGGGGATCTGTTCCACACTGGCGGTGCGTATATTCAGGACTTTTCTGTTTCGCTCGAGGTGTGAGACGTCGGACTAAAAGTAAAATAAAATTTCTTGGTCGTGCTGTCGTCGCACGCAAACGTCACTCTCGTCTTAGGCATCCGCGTTCGACTTTGGTGGTCTGGTGTGTAGCCGGCTCGGTCTCGGCGTCTTTGAAGCTGGATTCGGCCCAGCGATTCCTCTCTACTTTTGTACGTGCCAACTCTCTTCTGCCTTTTCCGTCTCCATCTCCCGCTTTCCGATGTCATTTTGTTCATGTTCTTGTTTATGCCTTGCCCTGACCACACATCTCTCAGCGTTCTTTTACACGCGCGCAGAACTCGGTCTGCGCATGGGATACTGGTTCGGTTTCGCAGCAGTAGCAGGTGCATTTGGAGGACTGATTGCGTTTGGTGTGCAACACATCAACTATGGGCCTCCACTGAGGACGACGGGGGGAAGTGGTGGCGAGTCGGATTGGAGGATCTTGTTCTTGATCGAAGTACATATCAGACAGACTCACGTGATGCAGACGGCTGACACACATTTTGATCGTGTAGGGCATTCCTGCGATCTTGCTAGGCATCCTCACGCTGTTCGTTCTTCCCAATCGACCAGAGTCGACAACGTTCTTCACAGAGAGAGAGAGAGAGATTGCCTTGGAGCGCGGATCCAGGGGAACCAAGGCTGATACAGGAGCTATCGTGAACAAGGGTGAGTTACTTCCGTTACTTTCCCCCTTGATTCATTTCTGGTCGACATCTGATCTTGGGATGCAGCGCACATTTTCGGGGCGCTCGCCGACTGGCGCATCTACACGGGCGGGGTAATCTACTTTGGTCTCAACTGCGGTCTGGCGAGTATATCCGCGTTCCTGCCCACGATCATCCAGACCTTTGGCTATAGTGCGACCTCTTTTCTCGTCTCGACGGGGAAGAAATGATGGTCGGCTGACCTGCTGTTATAGCCAATGCGCTCGCGCAGCTGCTCACCGTCCCTCCGTACGCGGTCGCAGCGCTGATCCTCTGTGGTGCGGCCTACTTCACGGACCGGTTCCAGACGCGTGGGCTCGTGATCGCGAGTGCGTGCCTCCTGGCTGCAATCGGCTACCTGATCGTGTTGGTGGTGCCGACGAACGTGCACGCGCGCTACTTTGCCGTGTTTTGTATCACGAGCGGGACGTACACGGCGATCGGGATCATCATTGCGTGGTTCGCGCACAACCTCGGATCGGAGACGAAGCGAGCGACGGGGATACCGATGTTCATGGCCATCGGGCAGGGCGGATCCATCCTGGGCGCGCACCTGTACCCGACGACGGACGGGCCACGGTACATGTGCGTGTTTCGTCGCATTTGCCCAGATCGAGTGCGTAGATGAATCGGTGAATTAGCACGGGCTTTGCGACGACGTGCGCGCTCGATGCGCTCGCGACCGTCCTCGCCGTCGTTCTCTACCTGTCGTACAAGTGGGACAATACACGACGTGACGCGGCGCATGGACGTCCTGACCTGGACGCGCCCGTCGACACAAGTGCGCTCGCAGACAAGGTGCGTCATCGACCGATGTGTTGTGTTTGGACGTGGACAACGGGCGGGCTGACTACCGGGTTCGATCGTAGGCGCCAGGGTTCAGGTACATCCCTTGATTCGTGGTGTGCGGCACATTTGGTCGGGCACATGTGTGCGGTTTACGAGCAAATGGGGACCGAGGATGTGATGTTTACCCTTTTCTTTCAATCCGCATAGCTGGACATGGTGTAAGCTCTTGCCGGCGGGCGTGCATACAATGTCGCACGACTTTGCTTCCCTTGGAAAAATTCAAAGTGGAGTGTTGAATCACTAAAAACGTAGAGAGAAAGAACAGACGGTGGTCAACGAATGCACATTCCATCCGCTTCGCCGGACATGTTTTGCCTTGACCCGTCTACGAGGGACTGGTGAATTTGTATCTCGAGTCTCGAGAGCGGCCAAAATCCCGACTCGAAGCGCACACAACCAAAGTCGCTCGGTCGTAAAGCACACAACACATGCACATTCAAGGACGTTGCTACACAGGTCAAGCGTCGTACGCGAGCACTAGCACAAGCACCGTGTCGGAAAAAAAATTTGATTGCTGAGAAGGGGACATCAAAACGCGATCACGACACGAAACTTTTTTTAGGGGAAAAAAAAAGGAAATCGTACAAAAGAACTTGGATACGGAACCTGAACGTTCAAGCCTTGTGTTGTGTGCATGCACACGACGCTGGACTCAAATTCCTAGTCGGACGTACACCGTTGTTACAAACTAGCTGGGCGAGCGGGCGCAGGCGCACGTTGCGAAGATCCAGGGTGAGAGACGTGCAACGGACAAGGAGGGTTGTCCGTTCCTGAGCAAAGAGGAGAAGACAGAGTAGGTGCTGGCCGGCAGCACCTTGCTGACTCATGCACGATGGTCACGTGCCTCGACCAGCCTCACCTGAGAAACCAAAGTGGATGCGGATGCTTATTGCGAACAAAAGCGATCCATTTCCCTTGATTTATTTCTTTCGAGATTCTGCGACAGGCGTCCTTCCCTCGCGTGTCCTCACATCTTCTACAGTAAAGCCCGATCATGTGGGTCACTTCTATACTTGCTCATTTCGTCACTTCCCGTTCCTTCCTTCACTGCTCTAACACTTTTGGTCCCTCTTGGGCAATGCGTCGTGTGTGTTTGGTAGACTAGTCGGGCCTCGCCGGGCACCGATTGACGAACTTACGGAGCGCGCTCTGCCCCTTTGGCAAGCATGGAAACCATTCGCCTTGGACCCTGCGCCGCGGATCATCGATCAGCACCGTCTTTATTAGTGCTTTTCGTTATAGCGTTTTCAGAAAATAATGGTGTTTGACAAGTGCACACTTGTACAAATATCCCCGTGAAATACCGGCAAGTAGATCTGTATTGACCGAATGGTATGTAGTACGCACATTTCCAACCAGACACCGTGGCCGTCATTGCTTGAAACAGCAACTTCTACATCCATACCGCTACTGACGAACGTACAGATCACGCACGACAATGTCGCATCGACCTCGAGAACGATTCTTACGAGCGCACCAGGATGTTACTTCATGGACACACACGCGTTCGCATTCGGACCACTCCTACCTAGGACAAAACACACCACGTACCACCTAACCATCACTGAGGAACTCAACTCGACCTAGTTAGCGTACAAAACAAGTTGTCGGCAGCACATAACCATCATACAATTTTTTTCTTTTTCCTTCTTTTTTTCTCGTTTTCATATTTTTGTAGGGTCGGAAACAGCGAGAAACGTTGCAAGCTGGATATCGTACAAAACAATTTTGATTGACTCGGGATGTTCGATGGGCCTTGTCAGGGTCTGCACCGCACAACATGTGGACAGAACCAAGGAGTACAAAAAACGGGCTCACCATCCCTGAATCAGTTAAATTTTCACCGGCCAGAACTGCCCAATAACAGAGTTGATCCAGCGGTGCTGGTTCGGCCGGATCGGGCTGTTGACAATGTCCTGAAAGACGAGTCTGTGAGAAGGCTTGGTCTTGACAAAGATCGTGTACGTCGATCCACCAAAGTGGAACGCGCCCAGCTCGTCCCCGACCTCGACCAGGCTGGGGTCCGGAACCTGTCGCTTGTCATAGGTGATCCGGCAAGTCGACACCTCGACCATTCCGATCGCAACGATGAGGATCAATTCGAAAGGGGAGTTGGGGTCCGTTGGTTCGATGATAAATAACGCGCGCGTGGCGGCGACGCTGAGCCAGGGTTGAGAACGAATGATGCCACCGTGAGGGTCACCCGGAACGAGGTCGGGGTCGAAGTCCGGGGCCCCGGAATCGGGAAGAACGGCATAATAAGTGCCGTCGACGACGTGAGACTCTACAACTTTGCCCTTGACGGGGCTGTGCCAACGATGATAGTCTGCTGGGCTGAGGAAAGCTTGGTAAGCCGAACTCCCAGCAAGTTTCCCAGCGTATTTCTCGGCCAGCGAATAGTCTTTCTTGTACTGATCTGCAAGAATATCGTACAGAGAGTAATTCTGCGTCTTGAGCCAGAACGTGTCGTGAACCTGGACGTCTGTAGCAGTGCGGAATACAGTAGATTCGCATGCATTGTAAAGGAAAGAGATGTCGGAACCAGAGGGCGGTTGGTAGATAGGGCGCACGTCAGGGCTCTTGAATCGCCTATCAAAGAAGGAATCCCATGACTTGTAACGCTGAGGCGGAGGCAGCTCGATCTCGAATGTTTCATCGAACGTCTTTCCTCCAAGGGGAGACTGCAACAATGCTAAACCCTCGGGGGAGAACCATTCAGCGAGGGTTGCACCAGATGCGTCTGATTCGAGGAACTTTCCCCAGGAATCGAGCAAGTCCTTGAGTGCAGCATTGAACGACTGCTGGGTGAGCAAGGTATAAGCAGCGGAGGTGTTGCTGATCAAGTCAAGGATGAGATAGAGTGGCACCCCGACCGGCTCCCCGATGGTGACACCGTTGATATTGGCTCTGTAGAATCTGGGGGTGGTCGTGACGATGACATTAAGCAGCTCCAGGAAGTGGGCGTAGTCTGGTACGATCGAGTCAGGGTCCGCCCACTGGAAAGAAAAAAAATGAGATGCGTCGTTCTCAGCACGTTCATTAGCATACCTTCGCATAATACTGCTTGACTTGGGTGAGAGCCTGAGTGAAGAGCTCTTTCTGATCCTGGGTGAGGGCTTGGTCGAATTTAGTGACAGCAGGGTCACGCTTTCGAGTGCGTTCCTTGGACTTTTCAATGACCTCCAGGATGAATTTATCGTGGGTCGCGTTAGACTTGGGAACCCAAGCGTGGTAGGAAGTGCGGTTAATGGGAGCAGAGAGCGTGCGCAGAGACGCCATTGCAGTTAAGATGGCGGGTGGGGTAACCGAAGACGAATCTCGAGAGATTGGAACAATCCAACGGCTAACACTGAGGCTTTATATCCCGGGGTTGTTTACGCATGGTTGAAGAACGCCGTTATTCGGGGCGTTGTAAACCACACCTGGTAAACGTTATCGTTTCCGCTTCCTATCTGTACCAGTGAAGGGGCATTCTACCCCCTGGGAGGACACGTAGAACTGTGGATCTCGTCCAGTAAGCCGATTTGGGTGGTGACGGCGTAGCACCGCGAGAAAGCCCAGGGTTGTGCCGGGTGCGAGGCCGATCACGATACGGAATGTCTGCCTAGGGAACACTGCGACCGACGCACTGGATCGTGGACAAGACGACGGCCAACAATCTCCACCGCCAAAAACAGGGGATGGATAAGATCATGAGGTCTTCCCACACTAACCCAAATCGCCATTGTGAAACGTTGATTCGCCCGTCGCGTCGCAGTGCTGGGGGCCCGGGACTATCCCCCAGGTGCTCTTTCTCCCGGCCATGTCTGTAAATCCGGACCGCGTCTTGCAGGTCGAGTTTCACTTTGATGACGATGACAGGCTTTTCGCGGAGTTGGTCTCCGGTTGCTAAAGCAGTGAAGCCCACGTTTGTCGTACGAACAATGTTGGCTTCAAAAAGTCTCGAAGAACCGATCCGGGGTGACACGTTCGTCCGAACCATTTTCGGCATATTCCCGTCATCACCTTTCTCTTAGTGATCTACTTGGATATCCCCATCACGTTCTGAGGGGGGTCACACCAAGGCGTATTCTTCATCCGTGGAAGCGTGGTCGAAATTGGGCTGGGGTGCCCAAGCTTTTCTCGGCCCAGTGTTCTCGTAATGTCCGTCGTTATCTGAAATCCATCTCCGTGACCAGGTGACCCAATTACTCGACAGTGATTTCGCCCTCGAGACATGAAATACTTTTCGTGGCACAAGCAACCCTGTACTGCGGTCCAGGTGATGATGAGTATGGAATAGTCCTGTGAACAGTTGAGACAACCCGGAACTTGCTGCACCAATCGTGGAGACATGTCCTCGAGGCCTTCCCGTCATCGCAACGAAGTCACGTGCCCAAATGTCGAATTGGAACGCCACGTCGTCTATCAAGTACCCACTCGCGGCGCTGAACGTTCTCACAAGTTTTTGTATCATCTCCGTCGCAGACGGCATCTACGGTGGGACGCATGTGCGATAGATAATCTGACGAGATCACTGATAAGAACGTTATCATTAGGGAGAGTTTGTGTCACGAACCTAGGGGCAATGATGCGGGAGAACATGGGCAGCTTGTACTGAACGAGATCCCGGGAGATGGGGCTGGGATACGAACACGCCGCCGTCTCAACACCATTCTTCGCCATAGCAGGTGGAGCTGAGCTTGAAGCCGTCACTGGAGAGGTCTCCTCATTTACTCGCCGACAGCTAATCTCACGCGGACGGAGCAAGCTACCGCGTGAATGGAGGTGCCAGATCCGGTACCGAGTTCTCGAGCCGAAACTCTATCCAAGTCCAATCATAAAGCAGGGTTCATCCGCGATCATGGGGTACTTACTCTTCCATAACAAGTATCATTGTGATTCGGATTACGCCTGGGCGAGCAAGTTTTTCTCCAGTAGTTCGATTACCAGGCCCCATAAAACTTTCTCGCACGTAAACATTCCTATCAAGGCGTCCCAGAGCAAGTGATCGGTCCAGACAGTATTATAAACCCAATCTTTCACGTATTGAACTATTGTTCTTTGTTCAATTGAAGATTCCTGGTTTGTTTAAATCAGAGCTGCCAGTGCGAGGGCGACTAACCTGGTAGTCGATTATATTATATGTATCGTGTAGAGATCGGGATCTGGGCGTATACTTGCGCCACACAGGAGTGTCACAAGGCCCAATCAACAGCACCGTCGAACGGTTTGCCAACATGAGGGCAGGTTGGATGCACGACCACCCAAAGGCCGACACAAGCCGCCTTTCCGAATAGTACAGTGCTAGTCAGCTGTGCAGACCGACTTTCCTGGTGCGCTTTCTGATGCACAATACCAAAGTAGACACATTAATGGACCCCGTTCTTCGTCGCGATCGACTGAGACCATCCAACGAATACTCAGGCTGGAAGGACCTGCCGAACAACACCCCATGACGTTAGTTACTGACGGAATTGGCGCCATCGGTCAGTTGACTCATTTGCTTCAGTGTCTGGATCCCTCGATCAGACCCTCGACCTGCTGCGGGTCCAGAAACTCAACTTTATAGATGCTGCATGGTCTAGGCTCGCAGCCCCATATCAAGTTCCGGAAGGCTGGGAAGGCCGCGCAGCAACCGTGTCCGTGGGTACCCCGGTGCTCCCTGAGATAAAGGCACAAGAGTGGCTCTGCGAAACTTCAGCTAGAAGTTCACCCTTGATGAGCCAGTTGGGGGGGTCGCCACCATCTACGACTGATGCTCAGAGGTAGGATGTCACCCGACCTGGGACATGCAGAGATCGCGGGGAAGTAACTGAGCACCATGCTCCATTCCCCTTCTGAGATGGGCTGTTCCCAAGCTTTAGGGGAGCTTCCCAAATGATGCCGTTGGGATTTGATTCTAATACATACCTGCGGAGGGATTTTACGTCTTCAGCAACAAACAACTGCCGTGGATGGAGCAGCGGTCTCCTACAGGCTAAATGGCCACCTTAAACTCTCATGCCGAAGCTTGGTGTAATTCGGTTCCTCAAGGAACACGCAGACTCCACTATCAACCCAGAATGTTCTTCTAGAGTGAACTCGGAGCCACGGCCATAGGCCAAGACCATGTGTTGTGTTGAAATTCGAGTCAACCAAAATCATTGTTACATCAACGACCCCACGATTACATGTTATCGCGTCTGCCTTCTTCGGTTCGGTCCCTCTCAGACCTCGGCTGCTATTTTTTATTAGTGAAAGCTCTATGATTTATTTACACATACATCTTTTTGTCTTTCCTTTTCCTTGTCTTTTTTATTTTACTTTATTTTATTTT
>JBBPLU010000064.1:20371-55337 GCA_038089935.1 Boletellus emodensis
TGGGGGATGGATATCGTTTACGGGCGAGGTCGGAAGGGGAGAATGAGGATGCTAAATGTGAGTGGAAAGCTATACCCGCTAGCCAAAAGGAATCCCACATTGTTGCATCTGGGGTTGGCGAGGAAGAGCATTCCAATCGGCGTTGCCAAGATACCTATAGTGCAGATGGGGGGGGGGACGAGATACATCCAGATGACACGGGGGAGGGTTGTCTTGTAAACCTACCTGACCAGGAATGTGTTAAGTCGACCAAACCACCGTCTGAGAACCTCCAGCTCAATTCAATTACCGAGGCCTTGAGGGGCAGCTGCCAAGAGTCGAAGATTGGCGGACGGCGGCTTGTGTGTTCGAATGCTGCCAGCTCTAGTATACGGACGCCAACACTACAGAGCGCGAACAGATCCTACGTCAATCCTCGGTCGGACTGGAAAATGCTCCAGGGTCAGTCCTGCTCGGAAATGAGTCAGCAGAATACGCAGGCAAGTTTCCCGATCACCAACATACACGAATGTAGCCACGTTTGTTGAAACGAAAGGGCACAGTAGCCAGGGAAAAGCATCGAGGTTGTAACATGCCGAACCCACAAGGACAGGGACAGAAGCAGAGGACTCGCTGCTTCGCGCTGAAAGCGCACTCGACAGAATGGGATCGTGATCTAGTAACATTGAGAGAGATTACACACAAGTTATCTTTTATGCGCGGTCGATTGACAAAGCTGGAGCCAATGTCTTCGGAGGGTCGATTTTCGGCGGCGAACGCCCTTTTTTTTTCGTCCGTCGCTTCGGCTCTCTGTTTGTGGCATGCTTCCTCTGCTCGAGGCTTCATATGAGGATAGGTTTTCATCGCAGCGAGACGCGGTGACGCTAATAATGGACGTTGGTCTAGAACGAGAATGAGGATCCGATGCCAGGGCTCTCTAGTGTGACTGTCAATTATTGTAATGAGCTCCGACTCGGCAAATGGAAATGGGTCGTGGGATTAGGTTCTGTATATGCAGAGTAGACACTTGTCTATTGTCTGCAAAACATCATCGCGAGAGCAAGACCACATCGCAAAAGAGAAAGAGAACATTTGCTGGCCAGATATCGACAAACAAGGGTCCCACAACATCGAGTCTAGTCTTGTACCGCCACCGCAGGACATATGCAACAAAAAGAAAGACGCAGACTCCACAAGAGAACCTTTTTTTGTTGTTGGAAGAATGCTCATCACATCGCACGTCTGCTCCCAGCTTTCCCCTCATCCGCTTTTCCACAAGCCAAAAACCGCCCGACGACAGAGTTGATCCACATGTTGGCCGGGCCGGACAGGGGGCATAGTAACCGTCCTCGAAAATGAGCTGCTCCGGCTTCACGAACAGCACGTGTGAAGATCCACCAAAGTGGAACGATCCGAGTTCACCGCCGGCTCTGACCTGTGTGCCCTTGTGGACAGTGGGCTCACAAGAGGACACCCATCCCAATCGCAACCAAGACAGCAAGCTCGATAGGGGCGTCGGGGACTGCCATCGGGGGGGGGGGTCCCGTTTGTGGTACTAGTGGGGTCGTCTGGTTTTACGATGACAATGGCGCGAGTGGCGACAGCGCTCAGCCAGGGTTGACAGCGGGTCAAGGCACCGTGGGGATCACTCTGCACAAGGGGAGACTCGCCATTAGGGGCGTCATCGTCGAGGGCGGCATGGTAAGTGCTAGGAATCACCAGTGGTTCCTCCGCAACAACACGATTCAGTGGGCTGTACCAACGATGATAATCTGCTGGACTAAAGTATGTCTGGTATACTGAGGCGCCTGCGAGCTGCTCTGCATATGATTTGACAGGGAGTAATCCTGTGTTTTAGCCCAGAACGTGTCATGGAGTTGGACATTCGTGGCGGTGCGAAGAACTGTAGATTCACAGGGGTTGTCAAGGCGAACAAAGTCGGCATCCCGAGGAGAGACGACAAGGCCCAAGCCAGGATGGAATTTCTTAGTGAAGAAAGAATCCACGACTTGAAGCGTTTTGGAGGAGGCAATTCAGTCTCGAAAGTCTGATCAAACGTAAGCCCCCCCCAGACTGGCTTCCAAGAGCTGCAGGCCAACAGGGCGGAACCATCCCTCATCCGATTCATTGAGCGTAGCGCTGGATTCTGGGGTGGTGAGAACTTGCCCCAGGAGCTCAGTAGTTTTCCCATTGCTTTGTTGAATGTCTCTTGGGTGAACAAGGTATAAATCAAGAACGAGATAGATACATTTTGAATACCGGCCCCGTAGAACCTAGGGGTGCCTTTGATGATGCTGCGGAGCATCTTCTCGGGCTCATTCAGGTCTGTCGCGACCGATGCACGATCGTCTGCTATAGGAAAAAAGGTCTGCGGTGTTCTCGTTGCATCTATTCTGCCATACCTGTAGTGTGTAATACGTATTGACTTGCTGAAGGGCACCCTCGAGAAGGTTTATTTGATCAGGGGTAGGGACGCCAAAAAAACTGATTGATAGGGTCATTGGGGTCGTCAGTCTGTTCCCTCGTTGCCACTCGGAGGAAGCTCTCGATGAATCCATCGTGATAGTCTTTAGGCCTTTATATTCCAGCATCTTTGCCAAACATGAGCAATAGGCCCCTGCCAGCGCAGTGGCATACTGTAGCCTTGCCTATATTTGCCGCGCTGCAGAGAGCTACCCCGTGAGTCGAATCACCAGATCTGGCGCTGTGAAGACCTACAAGGGACCGCTCGCCGGCAGGTGGTCTTCCATAGTGAGCGTCGTCATTTTCCAAGGAGAGGGAGTTTCACTCCTTGTGATTCGCCCTGTTCGAACCCACGCCAGTTGGCTCGCGCCCCGCTTGCACGAGTAGCATTGGTTGGACGACGCAATTGGCCTGGACTCGGTGTCCCATTCAGAGTGTGCCGGCGCCCAGCAACCCCGGCTGGCGAGACAAGGTATCCGTTTTCTGATGCGATACCGCGTACGGTCGCAATGCGTGTCGTCCCGCGGCGATGGCGGGGAAGAGAGGAAGAGGGCGACCCAATTCCCACGGCTTATGGACACTACCGGCAATCGCCGGTGCCAGGGGCAGCCCGGGTCTGATGGTCAAAGTTTCGGTCCGGGCTTGGTATCGTGTTCAAATCGTACCAGCAATCCTATTTATTTGATTCTGGTACAGTATTTGTAGTCGTAAATTGGAGCATCACAGCCTACCATGTCGGATAGGGAGGGGTATATATGCAACCAGAAAGCTCCAGGAGACAACTAAATAAATAAAAGCTATCAGCAATCGGATGGAGTATTTATCCTAGAGGGTCTGAACCAGTTCCTGAACTGGAGCTAACGACTCTCTGGGCCCGCTAAATGCGGCGACGAGGTTGAAGCATAAAAAGTGGAGCGACACACAAACTGCCCTGTCATACAGCGCGTGAACGAGAACAAGCAGGGGGAGAGACGGGTGTCAGTTGTCGTTTAGAGACACCACGGCGGCGGCGGCGGCGGCAATGTGAGGGTACAACACGGTGAGGTCCTGTTCCGGTTCGATCACCATGCCGCGTCGTTGTGCCTGTATTTGCAAACGAACGCAAGCCTCGATCAAGCACGTGAGGTCTTCGAGCTGACCTATCCGTCGCGGCTCGAGGATGTCCAACTCCACGTGGGCGAGGAGCATCAGAAAAAGCTTGTGCAGAAGCTCAATGTGCCGCTTGAGCGCATCCTTGCGAGACAACCTAAACGAGTGATTATTCCAGCGATCAGTGCGGACGTCCCAGGATCATGATAACCCAACAGAGACTCACGGTTTACACCCTTTTCCAAGTATTTCGCAGAATCGACATGCAAATTCAACGCCTTCGGGACGTTTCCTCTTCTTCCTCGTCTTGGGAGCATCCCCGCGTCTTGCACGCTGTAGCTTTCGCGGTCTGTCCTCTAAGTCGTTCTCGGATCGTCCCTGCTTCCCAGAGGCATGCCCGCCAGAACTGGTTTGGTCTCCGTGCACCTGCTTGGGTTCTCCAAGAGAACACTTAGAAAAAGAATTTTGCTGAGCGATCGGCAAGTGATGGAGATTTTGCATTCCATTCGGAGCCGCCCATGGCTGCACAGGAAACGTGGGCTGGAAGGTGAGTGACGCAGCCGTCCGACCCTGGTGGCCAGAGCCCCACGACGGAGGGAAAGCGGTGGCACTCGTCGTGGCATGTTGGACGAGCGCGGCATCGAAGGGGTAGGGCAAAGTCCAGACATCATCGTTGATCATCGGTGTAAAGTCCGGAAGGGCGGTATTGCCATGTCCCTGCAAGGCCGACGCATGGTTAGGACCATACACACCGAAAGTGAACGGAGGAATCCCCCATGGAATGGCACTGTGAGGGAATGTGAAAGTAAAGGGGGGTTGGCACGCCTCTGGGAAGGGGTACAAGCTGGGATAACCTGTTTGCTGCGCCGCGCCAAATGGGCTGCTGGGAAGGACCCCGATGCCTTGAGACGCGTCCAGACGCGTTGATCTCGAGGGGCCGGGGAAAGGCGCCGACATGATTAGGATGAGAGAGGGAAATCAACAAGGCGAGTATACAACGACCATCCGAATGTAGTATCAACCACCATTGTTTTCCGCCGGGTCGCGAAAGGGCATATTCGTGTCCACCACGGTGCGTCTTTGGAGATCAAAGACGCATCGCGTAGCGGCACGTTGATATTCCTGGTGCTCGAGACAGTTAACATTGAAATCCGCATTAATGGGTATACCACACGGACCTACAATGGGCGGTGCTCGGGTACAAAGCAACGTCATCGCTTTGACTGACGTTCGGCGGGAACATTTCGTCTACGGACTCCTTTTCTCATCCTTCCCCGCTCTTTTTGGCGTTCAAGACCGAAGAGAGACACCAAGCCATGGCAAGTTTACCATGAAAATCTGCTATTTTTCGTCCCCATTTTTTGAATGTATGCGAACGTAGAACATTAATCCAAGTCCACTTACCCTTCGCAGATCAAATAAGTTATTTTAGTCGACAAGACTTGCATGCTGTGCCCTTACGGCGCGTTTGTGAGGTCCGATCGATGTCACGATTAACTGTATTGTCACAGTGCTTGTACCACTGGCAACGACAGAGTCAAGGTGAGATTAGAAGAAAGCCGTACGCGTGAGGAATAACGTGTAGTAAACACCGGATTCCTGAGCTCCCAGAGACAGCCCACCCTCCCAGCTAGGCGGTGGCGGGCCTATTGTCAGGAGATGTGGTGGATGCGTGGAGCACCTTGGGACGGGACTGACAGCCTAAATCCACAGGCCCGAACTCAGTTGGATGAGTCGATCATCACGGGAAATCGAACACCATCTTGACAAAGGTAAAGTTCTTCCACGATCATGAACAAGTACTTCCTCGGATTCAAAACAGATTTCTCCAGCGCCAGAATAAAGAAGAGGACGTGTCACTTTCTGTTGTAGACAGCGCCTTCACATCACGTGAACGGGACCGCTACCTGAATCATCAGTCAGTAAATTACCTTGAATCCGAATGACGCTCGGAGATACCACGCACATCACTCACCAGCACGGCCCACCAAACACGAGTAGAGATGAGTGAGAGCACCCCCAAAAGGGGCGTGATTGGCAACTCACAAACGATTCGCTGATTGGTACACCATAGGTAGCTCGGATTAGGCGTGTCCTCACATCTCCCTTGAGGCTGCAAAAGAAGTAGCGTCGTTGGGCATTAAGCCACGCCTGGAGCTTACCGTTATGGTCTATGCTCATAATCAATCAATCCACGCGACATACCTGATCATCACTGCGCCTACGAAGGCGGAGAATACAGCTAGTTTCACCATATACTGTCCTGCGCACTCGCCCAACACAGCACACAGGGGCTGGTATACAAGTAAGCCATATGCACTGGAGTAACTGGATGACGGCTGACCATAATAACCTGTCTTATAAGGGGCACGCAGCCTGACAAATGTGGCCTGACTTTGAGTCCGGTAACCAATCTGGCGCAGAAGAGGCGTACATGGTGGGATAACAAGGAAGGGGGGAGTACAGAGAGGAGTACGCCCATTTTGATGGGTCATACCTCTTTAAATAGTCCAGATCTGGTGGCCGCCCCACACTGTATTCACTCTCCTATGGGACTCTGAATTGACTTTCAACACCTTCAAGTCTAGTTCAAGAACGACGACGAAGATGCACCTGTGGATTATCGAAGCAAAAATAATGCGTGCGCGCGCACAACTACTATAACGAAGGGCCTACTCGAAGGGCCTACTATGTGAGTCATTCTTGAAGCTCACGTTCCACATAAGTGCTTGCAAAGTTCACTGTCTCAAGAATGGGATTCTCTGTGACAGACGCTTGAACCGGCCAGACCTCGAAGCGAGCGGAAGAAATGTACACCAAGCTGAACCGACCGCCTAGACGACTCTTCTATGCCGCACTCAACTTCCAGGTACACGGAATGCACTCAGGTGGTACACTTGCATTCTTTTGTCCTTAGGCCACTTGCGCTGATGATCTATATATATCGTTACGTCTTTTTGTTCAACCTGTGAACATTGACTGTGCTCACACAGTGGGGGAACCCTACGCTCTGTGAGTCATTTCGGGTGTCCTTAAACGTTACCCCGCTGGTGTTCCACCAGCATCGCAGTGCGTCGTACACCGTTGGACTCTGAGTCACCGGCTCCAGAGGAACCCGCCGCTGTTACTGGTTGGGCGCCCGACAAACACCCAGTCCTCGACTGTTGCGGCAAACCTTGCAAGTTTTTGGAGCAAGTTTGTCTACCCTCTGGAGGGTGTTTGTACCGTTAAGCGCTCGTAGCATGGAGTCATTTGGATCATGGTTTGTTGGCTATTGTAACATCGCCACACTCGTCACCAACCAGGCCCTCTCTTTCCCTTTGTACCAGAAAATGGAGCCAACACCGCACCAAGTGCCGCGCAGTGCTCATGGCCACACTATTCGTGCCTCGTTGCGGAGATGGATCCCAAGAACAAGAAGAGGCATTCTGACGACGAAGAGTTCGTGTATCGCATTCGCAGGTTAATTCTGTCTGTTTATTTGTTTGAAGTAAGTATGCATAGAAGTAGAGACGAGTGATTATCACTCAGCCGAAAAAATGAGCTGACCGCCAAGGGGGCAATCAAGCGAGTCGTTTAAGCAAATTTCACCCTACTCTCGTGTTGACCGCGCGAGCGCTGCAAAGTCGATGTCCTCGTCCTTTGCGCACATACACAATCATCCACATTTTTGGGACGCGTCCTTGAGCATACGCTCTAGACAGTGCACTCATCTTACCCCCGACCGAGGTACTACACGTCCCTCATCCCGAGACCCACTACCATCACCTGTCGATCGTAAAACCTCTTCTTCCTCCTGCTACAATCAACTTCAGACGCGGAAAAGACTCTCCAACAGCCTGCCCCTCACCTCCGAGGTTGTTGGCTTCTATCGCGCCTAGCGCCGCATTCCCACCGCGACACTGCCGGTTCAACACACTCTCGTCGCGCGGAGAGCGCGCGCACACATGCATTTCCTCAACACTAGGTCGCTCGAACTCGAACTCTTGCATGTCCCTCCCTCCGCTTACGCGATCGTATCGCATCGATGGTGCGACAACGAATCCGAAGAGGTGCACTTTACCGACATCGGTGTCCCAGAGCGCGCACAGAGCCCGGAAAAGAACGAGGGCTATCTGAAGATCCGCGGCGCCTGCGCCCAGGCGGCGCAGGACGGCTTCGACTACGTCTGGCTGGATACATGCTGCATCGACAAGCGAAACAGCGCAGAGCTCACGGAGGCCATCAACAGGATGTACAGCTTGTATCGTGGCGCGACGGTCTGCTATGCTTACCTGCGTGACGTCGGCGACCCGTCCGAGCTCATCCAGAGCGACTGGTTCACGCGCGGTTGGACGTTGCAGGAGCTGATCGCGCCCAAAGTCCTCAAATTTTTCACGAAAGACTGGAAACTGATCGGTACCCGGGATCAGATGATAGGCCCCATTGCAGAACGTACGGGCATCAGCTCGGGCATCCTCAGAACAGGCGACATTCCTCGAGACGTGACCATATCTCAGAAGATGGTCTGGGCGTCCAAGAGAAGAACGTCCAAGTTGGAAGACAGGTCGTACTCGATGCTGGGCATCCTCGGTATCAGCATGTCTCCCAGCTATGGAATAAACGATGAAGCGTTCGAAGACCTGCAACACAGACTCATCCTGAAATTCTCAGACCAGACCCTCTTTGCCTGGTACCATACTTTTACTCCGACTGAGGTGATTGAGATGATGGACGCCGATCCAGCCGAGGATGACAGCGCCTCCATCCCTCCGTCAAACAAGACGGGTCTCCTCGCCTCCTCCCCATCCCACTACTTGAAATCGTACGAAATCTCGGAACGCGACTTTCGCAAGCACTACGTGGACAAAATCCGAGACGTCGTCGATTATCGACCTCAGTTTTCCATCACCAACAACCTCGTCCGGCTCTCCCTCCCGATGAAGCGTGTCGCTGGAAAGCTCTGGAAAGCCATCTTGTGCTGCAGTTTTGAGTCCCCTGCCGCCGATCGGGTCCAACGTCCTCTCGTCATCTACCTCCGAGATATCGAGTCCGCATGGAAGTTTGCCCGGGTACACATCGCGCCTGTGCCCGGGGACGAGCAGATGGGCGATGACCGTCAGATCGCCAATGTCACCGCCAGGAGTGTCTCAGGGAGTCTGGAGCGGTTACGGGACGAAGAGGTGGACATGCAGGGCTACGTCTTGCGGGAGGTGGACGTGGTTAGCTGGGACCGCGGGCGCACCACCTCCGACAACAACACGCGACCGCTGACACTGCCGGCCGGTCCGCACTCGCTGCCAGTGCTGACCGAGAGCGAACGCATCGCGCACCTACCGCGCCATCCGCCGGGCGCCAAGACGACCAACATCCTCGTCTGCGGCGAGCCGGGTGCTGCATCGGGCCGCGTGGTCAACCTGATCCTCGGGTATACCGTCCTCAAGCCACTCTCAGACTATGCGCGCGAGACAATGGCAGTTACGGTCATCGACGCGACGCTCCACCACCGGCCTTGGCGCGACCACGCGTCGAGGGACAAGGAAAAAAAGGGAGGGCGGCAGCATGTGCGCATCCTATATGCCATCGGGCCGCGTGATCCGTACATTGAGCTCGACGACCTGCCGAACACACTCCGCAACATGCACGCGTTCGTCCAGCGCGTGCACGATGCGGGTGGGATCCACCTCGTGGTGATGTGCATGGTCGGGAGCCGTACGACGAGGGTGATGGAGACGACCGCGATGACGACGAAGACGAGGGCGACGATGGCGGTGGAGACCAACTTTCGTCTATTCCACGACGGTGTGTGTCAGGGGCACGTCCCGACGCTGCTCGTTGTGACCGGGCTCGGCAAGATGCCCAAGGCGCCTGGTGGGGACGGTGGGCGGGAGATGATGGAGGATTGGTGGGAGCAGCATCGGGACGACCTGGCCCTACAGTCAATAAGGAGGGCGCGGAGCGTCGTCGGCCACGCGTGTATCACCGTGCTGGGTAGCCAGTGCCAGGACGGGGGTGGGCGCACGGACTGGCGCAAGCGCAAGCGCAACAGCGAGAACGAAAGCGAGAGTGAGGGCGGCGATAGCGACGTGCAGGGCGAGCGGTACCACGAATCGCAGGAGACGGTGCGGCGGCTCGTGCACGAGTGCATGGCGCACGCCGAGATGGGAGTGGAGGTGCTGTCGGACGCGGCGTTGAGGGGGTATTGTCCGGCGGATGGGCGGGCATGGTTCGTGTCCTTGGCGAGGCAGGCAATGGACCTGCTCCTCCCTGGCCAGCGGAGGATGCTCAAGCGGGAGACGGTCAGGAAGATGTTGGTTGAGGCGGAAGTATCGGAGGCAGACGAGGTCGCGCGGCAGCTGTTCGAATGAGCATACCACGGAGTCATGATACCCTGTAGTAGGATCTACCCCCTTCTTCACTCGATACGCGCATAAGCAACATCTGCAAGCACCTAGAAAAAACACAAGTCTAGCGATAATAATTCAAATTAGAGTGTGATACATGGAGGAAAGAAAAAGAGCACGCGAGCAAGCACAAAAAAAAGAGCAAGAGAGAGAGAGAGAGTATAATCATAGCCCCCCCCCCAACAACTTTTTCATCCCAACTGTGCAAAACTGCCATCGCCCACCGGTCCCACGTCCCCCTCCATCGGCGTCCCCGACGGCACCTCGCTCACGGGCGTTCCCTGCCCCGTCGTCCCCAAAGAACCGACGCCCACGTTCTTGCCCAGCTCCGCACGTACACCGTCCAGTATCCACTTGAGGTTTACCCGCTCGCTGACGAGCGCCATCCGCGTGCTCTCGAGTGCCTTGCGCTCCTCCTCGAGCAACGCTTCCAGCTCCTCGAACGCGGTCATCTTGAGCTCCAGCTTGCTGAGCGTCAGATTGATTAGCGACGCGAGCGTGCTCCGGATTGTCGCGTCCTCGGCGTCCGCCAGCGCCGCCGCCGCGCGCGCGGACGACTTGAGCGCCAGCCCCGCCGCGCGCGCCACCTGCGAGTGTGGGATTTTCGGGGGCGTGCCACTCGGACCGGAGGGCGGGTCGATGGCCATGTCGTTGCTGCTGCTCCCCGCGCCCCGCTTTGTCGTCGACGCGTCCCCGTTGGGTGGTGCAGACGGCCCGCCCGTCCCATCCAGCTGCATCCCGTGCGCGTCCTCCCCAGAGCCTGTCTTGTCGCCGTCCGACCGATGGAGCTCACTCGTGCCACCCTCGCCCTCGTCCTTGACCGATGCACCCCCTTCGGCAACCAACACATGCATCGCTGTCTTGGCCGCCTCGGCCGCCACGACCGGGTTAAGGACGCCGGCCAAGAAAGCGACGACGCTCATGACTGGGTTGTCCGCCTGCTCAAATGGAATCCGTCCGTACCGCAGCGGGCCCTGGTCCCCCTCCGCCGCGACGTACGGGTCCTCGATCGGGAGAGAGAGGAACTTGCGGATGCACTGCTGCGCCGTGCGCGTTCCCACGTGGTCCTCGACCGCGGTCCAGTCGTCGTCGTACATCTCGATCCCCTCGAGCAGCAGCAGCACCTCTTGGTCCGTCCACTCCTCGTCCGTGCTCCCGTTCCCACTGCTGCTGTGCGCGCCGACGATCCCGGGCGGCGACGCGGTCAGCTTGACAAAGTCGCCACTAAACATGGTCGACGGAAACCGCCCGTCGAGATAACACGGCCCGCACAGCTCGAAATCTTTCACTTTCAGACTGTGGTACCGCAGCGCGGTGCAGTCCGTCCCGCACGTGTCGCACTGGTACGACATGTTGCCCCGCGCGTTGGGCGAGATGCCGTTGGCGAGCGTCTTGGCTTCCGCTGGCTTGAGCTCCCGCGACGCCTTGGACGTTGTCTGGTAGATCGCGTTGCGCAGCTCGAGCGACGCGGGCGTCGCCCCAAACGGCGCCGAGGACGCCGCCAGTGGGTGTTTGGGCACGCCGTTGGTGCCGGGGTGTGTGCTGAGCGGGCGCGTGCCGGGATGGAGTGACTGTAGACCACGCGGCGTGTCGAGTATGACGCGAAAGTGGCCCGTGAACGGCGGGACGAGCGCGGCCGGCCGTTGTTCCGGATCAATCTGCCCCAAGTCCGTCGTCGTCCACACGTCCATGAAAGAACAAAAAAAGTGTGCGCACCTGATAGTTGATGAGCCCCCACTGCTCGAGGAACGCGTGGACGCGCATGACCGCGCACACGTCCCCCGCGAGGTTACGCCGACAAGCGGTGACGGTCAGATACTCACTCGGCCGGAGCCGATACGTGTTGATCATAAAGTCGCGGTATTCCTTGTAGATCGACGGCGTCTTGCTCCGGTTGCGCGCGTTGAAGAACTCGGGCAGCGCGCGCCGCTCCACCGGGTGCACCGTTGACATGTCGAACCAGACCGCGTAGGACGGGATCACGACGTCGTGAGTCTGCGCGGCGAGGTACTTGCGCGCTTGCTCCTCCAGCTTGAGTCGTGTCGCTTCGAGCTGTGCTGGGTCTTCGTCGTCGTTGTCGTCCCCCGACTCGTCGTCGTCGCCGGCTTCGCCCATCGATACGTCGCCGCCGTCCTCGTCCGCCTCGCCTTCTTTTAGGACGCGCACCTCGCTCGTGGTACCCTCTCCGCTCGTCCCTCCCGTACCGCCGTCGGGGTCGTTCGGTATGTTGCCAATCTCGCCACCTGGGATGGGGTCGAGCTCTGCACGCTTTCCGGGTGCGTTTTCGGGGTCGACGGGGGAAGCGCCTTGTGATTGTTGGCCTAACGGAACAGTAAGCTTTATACGTTTCGTTTCAGAGGAGGAGGAAGGCGATCCAGCACGTTTTGGAGAGTCCATGTTTTACGGCCAATCAGCTTGAAATTGGCTACACTCGACTTGCCAATGCGGCTGCAGCTCCACAGGCAAGCCAAACAACCCCAAACAAAGGGGGTCGACGAGGGGTCACAATATGCATACATACATTAGGCGTGGCTTACAAAAAGTGTGTAGACAGCAACGAACGTCGACGAGACGTGGAATAAAAGTACGAGCAAAGATTACAGCCCAGCCGCAACGACAGACTTTGAACAGTATAGGTACACGCATACCCACCTTGTTGGGGCGACCAGATCATCATACATCAACCATCCAATGTCGCCAAGCACCCAGTCAAGGCAGTGGCTCCCGACTGCTTGAGAGTTTGTTTAAATGAATGTACACATCCGTGCCAAAGCCATCCATGGAAATGAGGCGCAGATCGCCACCAAAGTATCTCGCATACTATTCAGGCAAACCGGATCAGCGAACCCACACGAAATAGAACCTCGCGGATGACGCACCAGGCGAGAGAGCGGCAGGCCATATCCAAAACCTGCCATTGGCGCTTGAAAGTCTCCTGCCTGTCACGATGATGTCAGTTCCCTTGTTCACGTGATATGGAAGCCCCCCTCACCTGAAAGTCTTGGTCGATGCTTTGACCCCCCATGGTCGTATACATGTACGTCCAAATGAGCGGAATAGCACTCCTCGGAATGCCACCCCCCTCATCTGATATCTTGATCGTGATGTCCTCACTTCCCTCCACCACGATCACCTTGATCGGCGGATACCCACCACAGGAGGGGTCTTCGGCAGCCCGCTCTTCATAATCGGGTCCAAACCGCTCTACGACGGCCCTCAGCGAATTTTTGAGGAGCTCAAAGACGATATGGGATAGGTGTCCTGGGACGTATGCAAACGTCAAGTCCGGGGGGCAAATGAGTTGAACAGGTGGTCCGCGGAACATGGCATAGTGCTCTTCGCAGACGAACCGGGCGTTCTCGATGGCTTCTTGCAGGATGTCGTGCACATTCTGTACAAAAGCGAGACAATCCGTTGAAATGAAAAAGCAACACGGCAAGGAACCACAACTCACGGCATGGGTGCAGATAATGCCTACATAGTCCTTGTGCGGTTCCTGGGTATTTAGCGCTACATCTGGACCTAGAGTTAACCAGGCGATCAGTGCCCAAGTTGCCACTCACGTTGTCCGATAAGGAATCGTATCCCGATGCGCGACATGTAGAATCTGTCCAACCATGCCTGGACTTCACCTCCGCCCTGCCCGTAGGCAGGCAACCCTACTCCCATGCCGGATTTAATTCCCTTTGCCCTCCGCCACTCCAAAACGCCTTGTGCGACAGTGGTAACCGTGGGGTCATGCCTGCTTTTGATCGCTTCTAGCGTTTTGGTGAACCGGGTGTTGTAGTCATGGACTTCGGGTGGGTAGGAATGAGAAGGGGCCTGTGCATAGTATCTGGATGGCAGCGTGAGAATCAGAAACAGGTGGCATTGAGAACAGACCGACCTTCGTTCGACAGGAACACGCAGCTTGATGTTTCCACCACGAAGCCCGCTTACACTGTTGCCGTTCCCACCACCATTTCCGCTGGCCTTGTAGGAGCCATTTCCAGTCTTGCTTCCATACGCGGTGCCCTCCCTGTCGCCATATGCTACGCCACCGGCAGCTCCGTCTCCGTCGAGGTAGGAAGTGATGAGGGACGGGTTCGGAACGCTTTCCGGGAGGTAAATGTTCATATCCTCCTTGTCCGATCGGGCGAACAAGGACTGGCGAGCAGCAGGGGAGAGTGACAATGGTGGGAAATTAATTAACTCCTGAGATAGCCAAGGAATGCGGTATTAATTATGTTTCGCGTTTCAGATGTAAATGGATCAGGCGTCGGATGAACCCACCTCGAAGCTCTGGGCATACCAGTTCTTGACTTTTCGTATAGAATGCATCTCACTTAAATTGTACGGAAGCTCGTCCAATTCCTTGACGCGATGAGCGAGGCGGACGGGAAGTTCCTCTGTGTCAATATCACGTGACAAGGAAGCACAAGACAGGTGAGGTCACCCGGAGAACACCGGACTCTGAGGACGGCTCACCGACGAGAAATTGACTGGCTTTCAGAAGGGTGCCTTGGCTAGGGTGTTGCCCAAAGAGGACCATTTGCTGGAGGGAGACTGCAGCGTGGAATGTTGATTAGCGTCACGAGAATCATCGAAGCATGCAGAGATAAGGATGGTATGCTTCAGTCGCCAAGAAACGTGGATGTCGTTAGCCCTGAGTTCGCGAGAACTGCCAGAGTGTCAGGTTGCCCGCGGAATTGATATCCGCGGACTCCGAATAGAACATCGGGACTGAGGTGCACGTCCTCGATGTGCGCGAGGGGGACAGCACGCGGCAAGGGGGAGAGGGGATGCAGCACTGACCTCCGGTCTGGGGGAAAGACGCAAAATGATGGATCTTTTCCCAGAGCTTGGCTGAGATGCGGAACGAGGCACTCATGGTTGGCGAGACGAGGGGAAAGAGAAAGATGCGAAGTTTGGGGCAAGTTATCGAAAGTAGCCAGAGGTGTGAGAGCGAGGTCGCATATGTCTGTGCGGGCGTAGGGGTGCCAGGATTGCGGTGTTAACTGGAAGGAATAGATTAGCGGGCAGACAGATGCGGATGAGAGAACGGGATCAACCCATGCAAGGACGAGCAAAACACGACGGTGGTCTTAAATGGAGGTGGAGCATCGGCTCTTGGGCCCGTCAGCAGTGAATCACGTGCATGACTCGTCCCGTTTCATCCCCTTTTTGTGTTTGCCACTTACGACAGTGGCTCAGCTGGACTGCCAGAGTGCCTGCCCCGCCAGTGTGATGAGGACGCGGACATAGAGCGTCTATACCCATCGCCCGCCACGGCCTGCACACGACTAGTGCCTTTGCGGGCACCCGACAAGCGCCAACGGCCATGGACGACACCTGCCAGACGTCATTCCACTCCACAAAATCCCGTTTAGATCCGGTCATTGTTGACGCTCGCTTTTCACACCACGCAACCAACCCCGTCTCTTATCTCTTCCACCGCGCGGCGTACAGCAACTGGGGGCGTCATGATCCGGAGAGCACAGGGCAATCGGACAACCTTATCCGCGACCACCACTGTACAGGCTGCAGCTCATCTAAAATCCCTCACATCGCCTTGCAAGTCACCCTTGTCAATCCTGGTGCCAAACCCATTTCAGCGGACGGCGTGCATCGTGACCCACTTGGACAAAGCCCAGTTAGAATTTGGAGAGCTAGTGCGCCCTTATTTTGAACTAGTCTCGGCCGACGATCCATCCGATAGAGTCGGAGCCCAGCTGACTCCGACTGGCTTTTTGCCGTCTGGCTTCCATTACATCATTGTTTGCCCAAGCCCAGCGGCCCCTCCACGCCCAATAGTCACCTGACCGTATATCTAGCGCCCCATCAGCCGAGCCTCAAGTGTGGTGTGTCTACACCATGGTACTCGCCGCTGCGGGAAGAAACATCAGGTCAACTCGCAAGGTTATGCACTCGAATTTGGCAAATCTACGTCGCCATTTGGTTCACTGAATCTCGCCCTTTCACGGAACCATGTTCTGTTTCTCCGATTAACTGCCTATGGACTCGGATAGTGCAGAACCTCTGGGCCTTACTACAACGGGCCTCGTTTTGCTCTCGCTTTTCAATACAAGTACATTTGGCGAGTTCAAACTAGAAAGGACCGTGGCCCCGATCAGGAGCCATTTTGAGTGCTGATTTAAGAACTGATTTATTCAGGCCCAAGATGAGGTTTCCGGCACTCATCGTTCATTACTTCTCGCCGCTTGTTATCCATCTGTGTCGCTTGTCGAATCTCTTGGCAGATGGCGAGGCCCCCAGTGAGTTGGCTTTCACTGGGGTTCCGCATGGCAGCGCAGCAAATCCCGACGGATGACCCGAAAGGGTATCCCTCGGGTCCAGTGCCTATGGGTGACCGCTTATCAGGCACACGCCGGTTGGGAAACCACTCGCACTTCCCCTACGCACAACCAGTCACGCCCGTGGTCGCGCCTTGAGCCCCATGCCCTCCGCATAGGCCTATTCCACTGGTAGGGCTTGAGACTGGTAGCTGATTCCCTAAACGGCCTCGGATGGGTGACGGTCGGGGTAGCGGCAGCCCCCTGACGAGAGCTTTCGCAGGCTCGAAACCGCCCTATCCCCCGATTCCCTTACCCGCCTCTGCTCGTACTGTACACGGTTCGCCGTGGTCCGACCCTAATCCTCGGAGAAGGGTGCCAGACGGACGAGCAAGCGGGAACGACAGCCCGAGTACCCTCCCTCGCACACAGACTATGGGCCGGAGCCACCCAGCCCGGCCATCAGTTTGTCCTATAATCTATTTGATACGTAACCTGAGGAGGTGTAGAATATCGTCAATAATCACAGGCTCCGACGGCACTATTTCAACTCCGATAGACATTGCCATGACTCCGGCAGGTCGGCACCTTCCTTATAAGGAATGTAGTCAGGTCGTCACTCCTCTACTGTGATTGCCGAAGTTATGAACATGACACACGAAGATAGAAAAACAGGCTGGAGGCCTTGGATGGGAGTCAAAATGAGTGCAAATTGAAAGCAAGTTTGGGCGACTTTCAAACCGACCCTCCAGATCTAATCTGAACTTCCCCACTAAGTAACTAAACAACTGAGTACAGTATCGGATTCATGCCCAAAAATAACATCTGGCCAGGTGAGTACCGAATGTTCAGGTTGTAAATGAAGTTGGCTGCCAATGATGCTTTCAAAAGTCCTCTTCGGTAAGCACCTGCCCGCGAAGAACCTTGCCCACGTGGGCCTGTGCAAACGGGCGTCCTCGGCTCCGAACCCCAAGCAACGCCATCACGCCGCAGCGACTCGGAGGCAATGCCCGGAAATACCAACGTGCCCTCCTGTGCAGGGAACGATTCAGGGACGTCGAACGTGCGCCACTTCACTTTCCAACGCGCCGCCGCCGCCTTCTTTTGCCTCTTCTTCTCGTTTGGCGCCGCGTTGGTGGTAACTGAAGCCACGCCAAGGAAACGGCACAGCCTAAGGTACAATTCGTAGCCTCGGAGGTAGAGCTGCCCCGCAAACACGTTCAGCTGGCCGATCAACGCCCAAGGTGGCACCCAGTCCGATGGCAGGCTGAGAACAGTATAGATTGTCGTCGCATAGTTTCATGCGTCGGGACGCGCATGGTGCGTACAGATGAAGATGGACGTGTTCGCTCGCCCTGATGTCCGGCATCAGGTGGTCCGCCTCGAACGGCCTCAGTAGCACGAGTACTTGGCCTCGCCGATTCGTTTGTGCACGGGTGAGAACCATCCTCCCTCGGGTCGTATTTGGTTGGATTGTCGTGCAAAAGTCTGCCATCGTCAGGATGGACCGGGCACGTGGACAGCCGTTTGACGTGAGCGCGGTGAAGACGGGACGAAATGCGCTGCTAGTCAGCAACAGCGGCATTTTGTTTCGCCGCTTTCGCACTAGGTAGCGACTCGACCTCTCGTTCGCGTTTCACCTCTCGCTCTTCCTCTTCTTCCAGCTATGCACCCGGAAGGGATAGAACCCCGAGGAGTTTGCAATGTCGGCGGATGCTCGGATCCAGCTCTGACAGACTACGCGAGGCGTCGCGCGGCGCATAGGGATCTGCCAATGACTTGATCTCCGGCTGGAGCCATACATCCGCTAATCTGTCTTGCGTGATCTTCTTGCGAACGAAATCTGACCAGGCTTCGCACCTTGACTGGCAGTTCATGCCTTGCTGTGCCCAGTAGGGTGCCCACTGTTGAATATCTGTCTATGTCTCGTGCATCACCTAGCTCAATATGTTGACAGAGTGATCCTGGAATTTGGATCTTTGTTGGTGGATACAGCACGGATGCCCCGGTCAACCTCGGGCGGTGCGAAAAACATGACCGAACGGCCGTGTCCCAGCTACGCATCCGCATACAACCTGAAAATCACAACACGGAGATTGAGCGGCCGGATGACGAACCAACAACAAACCTTGGACCAAACTGTCTTTCGTGAACTTGGGACCCAACGTGACTGCTGCTCGTGATCCGATCGGGAGTTTGAGGTCGGTGCCCCTGGTGTGCACATGATCCAGATAGAACACGGCGGTCCAGCTACTGGGAAAGACGTGACGACAGCAACAGTGGCATCATGCCGTTTCGTTCGAGCACCAGTTCGTCCCGCTCGCCGAAACGGACGGCCCTGGCGGCATCGCGAACAATATCGAGCCACGCCTCGGCCGCCTGGCGGTTGGATAGGTCAAGAATTTGTGTTCCGGCGTCCAGCAGAGCGCAGATTTCGGGACGCTGCGATGCCACAATCTGAGCGTGCTCCATTGTTGTTCGTCACCCCTGTCGTGCGTAACCATGTACGAATCATTTTGGGTTGGAGTAAACATGCGAGCACCTTTGCGTTCGTTCCTTGTTTGTGTTCGAGGTCGCGCTACGCAACGGACATTGGCAGCAGCCATCGGCCGTCGTTCGTGCCCGAAATTGCCTGGAATCGTTGTTTCGTCAACACCTGGATTGAATGATGATATCAACTGCGGGCTTGCTCACCAGCGATGGGCCTCGACCGTTTCTCAGCTAAATCCTAGCTAGATACGAAAGCTTCCAGGGAACTCTCTAGCTTCCATCGGAAACACCACATGCGGGAGGTAGAGATCTATTGTGACCTTGTTCCGAGCGAAGAGTGGGAATATGATCCTGTCTCACTGTTCTAAAGACCTCAGGTTGATCTCGCTGAATATTCGAAGCGCGTCTGGAAGTGACATGTGATCGTACTCCTTGATCCAGAGCACATATTTTTCGGACGGATTGTCCTGGTCGAGGAGCATTTCGAGAGAAGCCTCCAGTTGCTCTCGACTCAGGCCAGCGTAGTAGTAAGCCAGAGAGCTGTCCTGCCATCACGTCTCCCACAATCAGGGAGATCAGGTATTGGCCGATATCGGAAACGCCTACGATGCGAAGGTGTGGAAACATGGCAGGTGGTCCACATTCGTATTCTACGGTGTTGGGGCATTTCTCCAAAGGGAATACGCATGTTTTTTTCACGAGCCGGAGGATCTGCTCACTCCATCTGCTGAGGTGTCGGGAGAGCGTGCAGAGGCAGAGGTGTCGAAGAGGCCACAGGCGAGACCGACGACGATGAAGTCGCCCACAAGATACCAGCGGAACCCATAGATGGTGCGGAGGACAGCACACAGGCCGAGGCGGGCGATGGTATCGAGGCCGAACAAAACGAAGGTGTCACACACGAGCGCGCAGGCGCTAGAGTCAGCGGAGAGATCCTGGGGGTGCCATAAGACACTGGAATTCAGGAGGAGAGTAGTGGAACGAGCCGCATCAAGCCAATCGAGGCGGAGTGAGTGATCAACGATGGTAGCCGATGGAGGCGACCAACCCACCTCAGGCATCAATGACAGAATGTCCCAGAGTGTCCGGAGGGCAGGACGGACGAACGCGTCGACGAGACGAATGCAAGCTTTGGCCAGGCCAAAGCCTGCGATAATTGCAGAGGACTTGGGGGGTAAGATCACCAGGAGAGAAGGTGGGCACGTTGGCAGCCAATTGTTCAAATTTGGCATGGCCAGACATGTGTGGAGTAGTGACTGGAGGGAAATCACAAAGAGCAGAGGAGGAGGAAGAAGGGGAAGAGGGAGCGTTTTGGAGAGGGGGAACTGGAGGAGCAGCAAGCGCGAGCAAAGGCACAGGTATTAGGGCGCGACAGATTGCCTCGCAGTGTTCCAACTGTTCCTACTGTACCGTTGCCCGCCCGTTGTTCACACAGCCGTCTGAATCGTCTGCCTTAGCCTGTTACATAACGGTTTCTTGGCGGGGAACACCCAGTAGCGGGACAAGAAGGAGCGCGTAAGGAAATGGATTCGTTCCATCCAAACATGAACAGGGCTGATGGGCTACACTGGCTCAACCCAAAAAAAATCGAATTGAACGCAAGGTACGAATGCCATTGTTGCACAACACCTGGATTCTTCTGGGAGGGAGGTACAGTTGACTCTCTCATAATGTATATGAAAACCTAGTAATGTATATTAGGAATTTGTACACTCTCGGCTAAAATAACTAGGTTTTGGTAGTATAGATTTTTGTATAGGCGGAAGAATGCCGCCCGGCCCGGCTTGATCCCGAGAGTGTTCTCGACCGGAGGACCAAGTGCTTACTTTATTTTATTATCTCTTTCTCAGTAATACGGATGGCTAGCAATACACAAATGCAAGGGGCGCATCATCATCATCGTCATCTGTTCGCTTCGAATCGCATATATGAAGAAGAGCAAAGTGTGGAAACAAGCGTTCAGCAGCGCTGAGAACGTCAAACAACGTTTCGGAATTGGGCATGGAACGATGCAAGCGAGAGCAGAGACGTGCAAAACAAAAAAAGAAAGCAAAAAGAAAGCAAACACAAACGAACAATACAATGAGGATCGGACGGGGATCGGACGAGGCGGTATCACAGCGGGGCAGTCTCAGTGTGTGTATGGGTATCTTCTTTTCTGCGCCAACAACGACCGCGCCTTGTCCAGCCTCACCCAAGGCAATCTGCTCCTTGTGCTCTGCACGAAATCGATGGCGAATAGGGCTAAAGATCAGGTTGAAGGACCATCCTCGGAGCGCCACGATCGTTTGAGAGGATTCGTTCCTTGTCCGTTCGCACCAGCCAACGATGACCACTCCGAAGACGGCGGATCGTGCGCGTGCAAGCTGTTCGGTAAACGCATTGATGGCAGGGATGAAGAAAGTGCTGGATGCATCAGCAGCGTGTAATGCGACGGCGTTTGCACCAACTGTGAGATCGAGATAGACGAGGGTTGACCGAATGGGACAGATCCTGCACTTGTCGTGCTGGAGGACGATACGGAACCACCCCCACTACTCGCCTCGAGCACATTTAATTCCTCGTGTAGCCGCTGATTCGCAAATTTTAGTTGTTGAAGTTCGTATTGCCAGCTTGACCCCCGAGAGGTCTCCAGCTCCTCAAAGATAGACGCGCTAGACGAGCGCATTGAGGGCTCGTTGTCAGCGTTTCCGTGACTCGAGCCATCAATATGTCCAGGATCGAAGCCGGCGTCGATGGAGTTCCTCAACGGGTGCTCGGTACTCAACAGCACGGTCGCCTGACATACGATAGGGCATAATGGGTTATTCAGTGGGTGTATGAGAGGATTCTGTGGGGCGCCGATGGATGACGAAGAGGGCGGCGCATGTTCACGAGGCCGTGGCGTGCGATAAAATGCGAGTCGCACAGGCACCACATGAAATTCTCTATGCACCAGAGACGTCGTCACCACCGTAGGTGAAGGGTCGGCCACGTTCCCTGCCTACATTAACCGAGAGGAAAGAGCGGATCTCTGAATCACGATAACAACCAGGAGGGAGAAAAAGACTTACCCCCGGGATATCCAACTTGGTTAACTCAGCTTCGACGCGCTCCCTTATGCTACTCCGACTATCGTTCATCATCGCCCAGATACTCCTTCCAATCATTTCACCGGTGCCCCAACCAAGCACGTCCCTCACGCTTGCAGAGGCGACTAGAAAAGTACCCTGGGAGGACAACAGAGCCCAAAACTCCGGGGGTTCGATTGATGCTTCTCCAGACGCCTCTACTAAGGACGTCTCACCTGGCCGCGGGTCTGAAATAGAGACCAATCAGCACCACAAGCACTCAAATTCCGAAAGTCGCACCTGGAGTGACATGGGAGCTTTGACCAAGACTACCAACCATGTCAACGCCCTTCCACCGTACAGTGGGCATCCACCGTGCGCGACCAGATAGTATAATCGCTTTCCGTCCCTTTCCTGGTTCAACGTGAAGCCTGCCGCGGCACTCGAGCCAAACATACGGCGGTGGCGACCCATCAGGCGATCCATTTGAAGACGATGTCTCCGGCGATAAAGTTGATTGCGATGTCGACGCCGGTGACGACTGGGAAGGCTGGAAGTCGCCTTGCTCAGGAAGCATCTCTCCCGTCCGCGGAGACGGACGGAATGGCGACGCTTTGGGTAGAGCGCGAAAGAGCAGATCCACCGATTTCGGGACGAGACTGGAGGACGTCGACGAACCGACGTCGCCAGTGCCCGCAGTGTTGAGTCCATTCACACTGCCCTCCTTCAACTCTCTCATAAGTGGCACCAGGTCGGCAGGGTGACATATGTCGGAGATGCCCCTACCTACAAGCTCGTCGGGTTCATAACCGAGGACAAGCCGAACCGATGGCGCAACGTAGAGGAAGGCGCCCTTTAGAGACAAGACGAGCAAGAAATCTGGAAGAAATTCAAGAAGCAAGAGTGAAAGGGATGGGGATAATGAAACGGGAAATGACCCAGCCATCGTGTGACTGCTAGCTGACATGCGATTCATGGAAGAGGGGCCAGGTGGCGTCACGAGCACCGTGAGGGGTACTGTTGCATTGCTGACTTGCTCTGTTGATCCGCTTGAAGCATTGGTTGGCCCGGACAAGTTTGCCCCCGTCGAGATCGGCACCGAGTCAGTGAAGCTCGTGTCGGCAATGAGATTTCTCAACCCCTTCGACACTGCTATACTCATCATTGGGCCATGTCTCCCCCCCTTGGTTCCGATATTCGTCATGCTCTGGACATGAGACAACTGACCGAAACCATGGCCTATGCTGAATGCGGCATTATTGACTGCGGTGCTCGTCCCCCAAGGGCCGCTGTGATAACTCCCGTTGCGAAGTTTGTCGAGTATCCGATTTGGCTGGTCGGTCAAGTCCACCTGAAATCCGATATGGTAGGCAACTTCATCAGCTTCTTCGGGCGTATTATGTGCGCCTCCATGAAGAGGGATGACAGTGACGAGATTGATAAAGGGCTGACCACCCTTTCTATAATTGATCAGGGTTGTTTGGCATTCCTTGGAAGACGAGAGCAATTTTCGCATGTGGGAAACAGCCTCGGGGGCTACGGAGCGACGAGGTTCGCCTCTCGCAACGCTGCCAGTTGGAGATTGCAGGAAGCGGCAATTACGTCCAAGAACTTCTTGCTCGCTATAACCCGTGAGATGGCAGAACGTGGGAGAAGCATACACGATGGGAGAGTCGTATCGTCGCACGTCTACGATAACAAATGAGCATGAAAAATCGACGGGGCCAAGTTGGACGGTTGGATTGGGGCGATTCGCTACGCGGCAGAGAATCGACAGGATATCAAAACCAGATGCCGAATACACTGAAAGGCCGGGCGTGGAGACCGTGGAGGAGGGAGACGAAGCAAGGTCTGGACCCACGGCACTGGAGGGTGGGCACGAGGTGACGCTAAATGAAGTCGCGGAAGGGGGATTAGAAATATAGGTCGTGGACAAGTCGAACGAGGGATGCGGGTTGAGAAGGGGCCGCTGCTGCGGGTCCACGCTCTCGGCAAAACCAGGGAGAAGACGTTGGGTGTCATTAGGAGGCAAGGTAGGATAGGGAGCGGTGCGGGCGCTATCAGTAGAGGCAGACCCTGACGGGATGTGTCTCGAGGTTGGGGCAGAATAAAAACTTGAAGAGGAGTGAACACGCGAGAGGAGTGCGGGAGGTACGGGACGCACGGAGCAAATCCATTGTTGGCAAACCAGGATGATGCAAACGAATCTGGACCGCTATCGAGGAGCCCCGCGGGGAGGACCTCAGCGCCACCACCCGGGGCGAGTACGGGCGGGCCATTGAGCATGAACTGGGGGATCTGGAACTGGACGGCATGAGAGTGATGGTGATCAAGATGGGAGCCGTCTGGCAAGCACGAAGGGGGGCCATGGGTGTGGGCAGGTCCATGGTCCTGGTAGTAGTAGGAGTCGTCAGCGCGGAGGTAGCGTTCAAAGGGCATGGCGTCGTCGCCGCCGACGGTGTCGGGAGAGGTGCGGGGGACCGACAGACGAGGGGACGCGGTGGTAGGACGGCAACTTGTTATAAGCTTGCTTGC
Source organism: Boletellus emodensis (assembly GCA_038089935.1). Lineage (NCBI taxonomy): Eukaryota > Fungi > Basidiomycota > Agaricomycetes > Boletales > Boletaceae > Boletellus > Boletellus emodensis. The sequence continues at coordinate 44,633 of JBBPLU010000064.1, forward strand.
TACTGGTGGCGCGGCTGTTGAGCTCGAGCTGGCCACGAACCTTGAATTAGCACTTGTTTTTCCGATCGCACTCGGTACGTCCAGCGATACATTCAATAGCAATAGTACATAACCCACAGATCCAGCAAACATGGCCGCCCCAGCGAAGGGCACGGCCTCGAGATTCATGTGGCTTTTAGGCGACCGCTACCACACACAACGTGCCGCCGATCGTCACAAGAGGGTACGTACTACATACTCATTGTGTTGGCTCGCGTATGTAATAGCCCCCACTCCGCTCTTCCCCCTGCCAGTACGGCGGTGCTGACCCATGGACCAGCAGGGACCCATGTCATATCGTCGACAGCGCACTTCTTGTCCGCTCGCTTCATTCCCGTCCACTTGTGGGACGGTGTCCATGTCTTTTCCGCGTGACGTCCCCCGTGCCCTGCTTCATTGCCCCTTTCCATACAAAAATAGTAACTGGGTCCCAACGCCTTTCCTTCTCGAGCACCAAGGTGAGTCATCGCATCATTGAAATTCATACCATCAACCTGCTTCTCCAACCGTTCATTCCTCCCGACTACCTTGCACCTCGTTGCAGGGCCTTCTAAAATGTCTGTGGCAATGACAAACCGGAGTCCACCGTTAGCAGGAGGTATATGGCCCGAACTGGCTGAAAGACATAAGCCCCGGCTTCTCAGGTCCTATTATCAATCGAGAGCCACTAAGATGGATCGGGCCTTCCGCTCCTGAGCAGTCCGTAGTGGTGCTAGATGGTTGGTGCTGGTCGCGGCTGGTCCGTGGTGCCCACCAAGTCTATTCACTGCTGAGTGCCTTTTATATTGGCTACATTGCAGCATGACGTGCATACCACAACGGCGTGGAGTACGTGTTCCATCAGCCCGCCAATATCCCGTTCAATCTTGATAGTGCATGTGTCACATTTGGTCGATGAGACCTGTCACGCACCCGCGTACAGGAGGTGACGGGTCTGCGACGGGCTTGCTCAAGAGCACCGATTTGTGTCATGGGCAATTCGTGCCGCAAACCAACAGAACCCGGCATCCATCATTCAATGTCCGAGCAAGGCGAGTGTGTTGATATGTACTAACCCGGTCCCAACCCTCTAAATCTCCTCTGGTGCTGCTTTCTTAATGCTCCGCGAGCGTGCAGGATATCGACTTAGCCGGGCCGGCAGAACCGCGGCTTTCGGTAGCAACATGCATGGGGACGGTGATCACACCGCTGAACAGAGAAGGATTCGGACATTTTTTAACCCTCTGATTTTCTTCCAATCTGGCGGGTCCTGATAGCGAAGCATACGCCGCCTCGTTCGAGTCGGAGCCTCACCTCGAGTACATGGTTTTCCGCCCGCTCGTATGTGACATGGTACGAGAACTGCGGCCGGCATTATCGTCCCTCAGAATGACGAAAGGCACTTACCATGTTGGATCAAATATAGTTCTTTCCCGTCCGGTGGCAACTGGTGTCCGTTGCCCTCGCGCATTTTTCATCGCCGAGCTCCCCGGTTTTGGCTCTGGTTTGGTCCAAATCCAAACAATCGCTCGGCTATGGTATCCCCGGGGCAGCGCGAGGCTAGTGGAAGAATCTGTCCGCAGCGCCGCTTCGGAGCTAACGTCATGACACATGCCACACTCTTGGAGGTCATTACCCAGGAAAAGCAGCGACTTGCGCGCGGGATGATCTACCATTGACGAAGCAAGATCGTCGACATGATGCCTTTGGCACAAATATGCGAATTCGCTTGCTTGTAGGCTTGACACAACCGAGTATACATCAAGCTTCTCGATTCGTCCATATGTCACTCTGTCCTACCACGACGCTCGGGTTCGTTGTTTCATGCTCATCATGCCACATATCTAGATTGACCTTTCGGGCTTCGACTCTTCGGTTTGAAGGAATCCCTCTTTGGCCGCTCCTGAATAGCATGTGCCGGTATCACTCCTCAGCGTGCTACAGTTGACCACACCAGAGACTGCGAACAAGTGTCCGAAGGGGTATCCGACTGCCAACGATACTTGCCCGGCAATTCAGGCTCCCGTGTGGTACCCCCAGACCTCCTGACCTTGTGGCGTCCCCTTTGGCGTCCCCACTTCTTCGAGATCGATTGATGCGACGTATTCGGCGCAACCCGTGGCCAACCGACTGTCGAGTGGTCAAGAACGGAAAGACCTTGCCCGGCTAGCATTGCTATCTCGAGATCTTGTTTCCAATTATGTTGTCGATCAATTGAATCGTGCATGTCATCCATCATTTAGCTCTGGGTGTCGGAAGGCCCACCAGCCGACAATGGGCTGTACTGGTCTCGGGCTAGTCTAGAGGTTCAGGTCGAAAACACGAGCTTTCGACTCACTGTTCTGGTGCGACCACAAAATGCGCCTTCGACCCTGTGCGGGTGTATATACACCGGTCCCAGTAGCCCATAGGCACTCAAGATATCTATCTAGGGCACGGTCACACAGTCGCCGACGCTAGATCGAAGCCACGCATAAATGGCTTGGCAAAAGGCCAGCTCGCACGACGCAAACGCTCCCTGCTGATGCGATTTTTTCGCATGCGCTTCCTTTCGCAGAGGCGTGTAAAATGGGCACAGGCCCGTCGAACTAATCGATTATATAGGGTATCGGTACTACGGTACGAGCATGGAACCCGGATGGCCCCCGCCACTCCACTCCAACTCAAGAGACTCGCTCCGTGACGCTCTCGACCAGGCCAGAATTGAGTAGCCCAGTGCCCTCCCTCTTGAGGGCGATACGCCGTGCGTGCGTGCGCTTATGAAATAGCAGGCCTGCATACCAGGTTCCACCCGCAGGCACCCACCACCCTTGTGCGCACATGTTGCTTTGCCGCCTCAGCGTCAGGTCCACCCGCCTACGCAAGACGTCAGCGTCGCTGACGGGAAGACGGCCAAACCCTTGTCGGTGCACAGCCACGATGGAGCCAACTCCTCCCTTCCACCACCACCCCAAATCTCACACCAGGTCTGCGGTACTTGCACTCACTGAGAACACATGCTATTGGGCAAACTCGAGCGAACGCTTAATTTTGGGGGGCTTCCATGATCCTTGGAGGACGCCAAAGGACGTGTTGTTGGCTGGCGTTGCGCTTATCGTGCTCCCGTCGTCACTGCATTTATTACCATATGTCATCTCGTCAGTCGCAAACACGTTGATTGTCTCAGTACAGTTGGCTCATTTGAGGGGATAGACATGGTGATGCGTGTGTTTGGCTCACGCCAGGCCGTTCTGCCAAGTCACTTCAGGAATCGAGAGTGACTGTCTGGAGGGGGGCCAGAGCGCAATCTTGAGAAGGGTGCGACCGACGACGTTGGACCATACCAAATCTAAGCGAACGAGGCGCCCTCCCTGCCCTCAATACTTTGACCAGGCGGAACGAAAAGAGAACACGAACCGTGTTGTTTTTTTTCGCGACGCTACGTGCACAAAATATCCACACGCGAAACCCAAAGGCCTCGTGAACTGTGATGGGGTCACGCAATTATGGGCCGATAAGGTTGGGAGCATCATGAGTTTTTTTATCCGGAGCGTTCGTCAACGACGTTCTTTTTCCGACAGGATGGCGCGCGCGAGCGCACTACGCGAGATGACAGAACAGTCGCCAAGTGCTCGTGCTCGTATCGCCTCGTAAGGGTTTGCGCAGCTTGACGCGTGGTTATCATAATGGTGTTACAGTATGTCAAGTTAGCACACGTCGGACGACCCCTCTTCCCCGTGGAGACGAGGTGTTCTATCGGGACTAGTGATTGGTATGAAAGCGTCGATTCGTTCCAAGTGAGCCGACGCCCAAGTTAATGCGCCCAACGTTCAGTACTAGTACTCAAGCGCTTGAAGACGACGGGGACTTGCCAGGCGTTTTGTGGTGGTAGAGCGCACGATGCTCAAAGTAACACGTGGCATTGCACCCATGCCTATAGAGCTCGACCTTTCCTCTTCTGCACCCCGAATTGCGCCTAGCCTCTGAGGACGTTAGAATGCTCGGACGACGCTAGCCAAATCAATAAAACGACCATATATCGCATCATCACATTCACAAACTCGCCCCGGATCCACGAGAACGGGTCCGACGGCAAAAGAGGGGCGGGGGCTCTCTCTTGGACGACCATTCGGTGCAATCGAGTCTCACGGATGATCGGACACGCTCCTCGCCATCGCTTCGCTGGTCACGTGATGAACTCAATCGTTGACTACAGCTCCTTTCCTTTGTGCGGTATCATCGCCGCTAGCCGCGAAGGTGACGAAGGAAAGACAAACGACGTGTGCGTACGCGTTATGCACTTATCGCGCAGTCAGTGCGTTCGGCGGTGAACTCAAAGCAGTACCAACACCAGCCTGTTGGCACACCGAAAGAAGACCCGCGTATAGTATTTGATTTCAAGTGAGAGGTTGGCGGGCAAGGATGTTCGTAAAGGGTTTTTGAGCTCGGGGTCTAGAGCCGTCATATAGGAGGCAGCATACACGACAGACCCCTGGCATGCGGCTCGCGGTTTGGCGAATGCCCTGCCCCTGTAGATCACGTTTGTCGGGAGAATGAGGGAGAAGATGGTCCAAACCCACCAGCAGGGAGGCACAACCGAAACAGGGCAAATGCGGCGTCGTGGGAGCCGGTCACAGTTATGGTGAAGTGGCAGAATGATGGCCTCGTGGTCCGCCTGCGCCTCCAACCCAAGCACGGAGCTTCCAGGGGATATCATGCCTTGGACGAGACTGTTGTTCCCCACCAGTGGACTCGGTGTATGGGTTGATAGTTTCGTTATGTTCGATGCACCAACATAGCCCCAAAGATCCCATATTAACGAGTGTGGAGCGCCTCGCTGAACCCTGATCCAGAGTTTACCATGCGCTTGCGCTGAACAATGGATCGGGTCCGATGGTCTGCTCCCAAATGGGATGATGATATGATGATTGACTTCCAGCAAGGCCGAGACACGAGAGCCACCCGGAACCCCGGGGTCCCGGCCACGTATGCTACCGCCATCATGCGGACGGTCAACGCTAAGGCTGTTGCTTGAGATCGTTCGGAGCGCGGACAGGTTCCAAAACAAGAATCTAAACGCGGATTCTGTGAGGAGAAGCAGGGACCATGGAGGTGAACAACATCTACCATATTTGGTTGAGAAGTTGGCAAGGTCGCGTTCTGCGTGAGGCTATCAGGGTCGTATTGTGGCCGCGAGTGAATCGTTGCAGGTATGGCCGGAGCAGCGAAAGGGAAAGAGACGTACAAAGGGTACGTTAGAGCACTTCACCTTGAGCTGCGGCGTGCAAGTGACTTGCGGGCACGGAAACAATGAGGCCGACGAAAATAACAAGGAAAAGGAACGTACGAAGCATGATTGAAGAGCGACAAACTCAAGGCACCGCCAACAAATTGCCCACTCCAAAACCATTCCTCCAAAACGTCAACAGGAAACACGATGGTCGATTGTTTGGCCCGGGTGGTCCGATTATGTGAGTCGGACGAACACGAACGTACGTTGCGGGCGATAGGCGAAGAGGGCGAGGGTCGCAAGGAGCGTTGGGAATGGCGGCGCAACTGGAGGGTTTGTGGGAGATTACCAACGATGGACCGTGCTCATACCTCCGAAGAACGGCTCTCGGAGGCGCTAAAATAGCTTGTTCTGTGTGGCAATAAGTATAGAATGCACAACCACGTCGCACCAGAACTCTCGCCACTGTGGGGACCCGGGAATATCATGCAATTACCACACTCTGTGAACCTAGGGTACACATTGCTTTCTGCCAGAAGAAAAGCCAAAGTCATTAAGTACCTTACAGATAGAGAATGGCACAAGGGACACTCACAAAAACCTATCGACGTGCCGCGGGTGCTGACAGCATCTGAAGCTCTGCTACGTCTACGACCTGTCCTAGACTTCCGGCTACTGGCCCATCTTCGAGTTTTCATCGATCCGTGCTACTTCGGCGTCTCGTCGCCACTGTCTGATTTTAGTCCCTGGCAGGATGGGTACGAGGAGCTGAGCATCCCGGCGATCCTGATTGGACAACTTGGCCGATACATGTACGTATGGCTTCAGCTGTTCGCGTTCCCCCCAAAAAGAAAAAGAATGGGCGATTCAGTCTTGCGTGCGAAAAACAGGTGGATGGCGAGACACGTACCTCGCTGTGCGTGATTTCCTCGATGCTCGGTCCGACGAAGACGCGCACCTTCTCGTCAAGCAGACGGTATTTCGACGTGCCACGGATGACGAATCGACCTGGTGCACCAGTGCGGTGCCCACCGGGCAGAGCCGCTTGGCGGGTGCCTGCAAGAGTGTGACGCGTTCCGGGCGGGTGGGGTGGAATGATAGAACGTACCCTTGTAAAAATCCTTGTTACCACGCTTTGGGGTTAAAGCGCGCCGAGATGCTTTGGATAGGCAAACCAGAGTGGGATGCATGAGAGTATTGGAGGAGAGCGACTCGAAACGTAAGAGTCCAATACCTAAACAGTAGTACACACAGTTCAGCCAGTAGATTTCGGCTTACTACACTAGTAGCACCTAGGTTTCAAGTTGTTTCTGAATACTGAGTATTCAACATATTTTGGGTCCAGGCCTGCTCAAATTCGAGTTTTGATTGAGTACCTAACGAATGAACGCTGTCATCTCAGGCCTCAGGTTTCAAAGTTGTCCAGACTCTACATTCGCGTATCAAGCACCGTTAAGATGGTTTACATAGTTGCAAGGGTTCGTCGGAGAGCATACTTAGTAAGTTCGTCACGAATTTATAGACTATGGTGTGATACCTTGACAAGGGAACATGTAGAAAAGCTGGGGTGGATCCACATTTTCGAGTAAGATCGTCTCGGAGCGACATGGCTTGTAGCCAGTTGTACTAGTACGCAGAACCAAACAAACTCGTAGCACCAATGAGGACGGTGTCTGCGATCGCGTTTGCGGACGTCGCACCGGAACAGGATGGGGTCGTGGATGGAGTTACTACAGAGGACACGGAGAGGGTTCTATCGGATGGCAGCATTGTGCCCTCACAGTTACCTACAGCAATGTCGTACCCATGTCAGTGTCACGCGAGCAGGAGTTTGGAAGTGGAGACCCAGCTTAACTGTAATGCAAGACCTCGATCACCGTATTTCGCTTTGAGTGGTGACTGAGGCATCCTCATAATAATATAAATGAACATCGTGTGATTGGACGTGTTCAGAGATATTTTCCGAATCATGGCGGTAGCCACCCACTTGTATTTAAATTTCAGTAACAAGGAAAACGCTCACAGCGTAGGGAGCGACGACATACCCTGCTCGCCCCGAGTGGCGTAGGTTTGCTTTTGTTACGTTAGCTGTTAATCTGGGGACGGATCGACCGTCAGGTAGGCGAGCCGCGTCGGAGCGTTCATTACCGCCGAGGAGTAGTGCCACAAGCTCATTGCCGCAAGGCTGCAGGGTGTGACGCCGCGTGCTAGATTCAAGATCAGCGCGCTTTGGGGATTCAGCGGTCAGCGGTCAGGTCCACAGCCAGTCCGAGCAGGAGCTGGAATCTTCCACCACAAAATCAGTCAGAATGATAGGTATTGGCAGGGAGAAAAGTGGAATGCCACAATGCACACGGCTTAGTCATTGCTGTGCTGCGGTGTGTCAGCTTTTACTCAGCATGTGCATGTGTCATCCGTGCAAAAAATTTCCCACCATATAAGCAGACCCCTCTGCCAGTCCTTGGCCGTTTCCCCTCCACCTCGACGTCCTCGTGTATATTGTGAGTGGATTTCCTGCGTTCTCCTGGTGTTTTGTTGCGCCGAGGTTGGAGGTGAAATGGGTGGCGGGGAAGGATAAGGGAGGGAACCCATGGATGGGTTGTAACCCAAGCGGATGTCAGACTGGTGCATCCATTGGCGCAACGATTCGTTTGCCGTTGCGTATTCAGTAGCTAAACGTCGACGTAGAGACAATTCGCGATGGGTCGCCGTCCAGCCCGCTGCTACCGCTATTGCAAGAACAAGCCCTACCCCAAGTCCCGATACAATCGCGGTGTTCCAGACCCCAAGGTCTTTTCTTGCCTCAGCGCCACACCTATTATGGCTGACCTTACCATGCTAGATCCGTATCTTTGACCTGGGACGCAAGCGTGCTTCTGTGGACGAGTTCCCATTCTGCTGCCATCTTGTATCCGACGAGTATGAGCAACTTTCGTCGGAAGCACTGGAAGCGGCTCGTATCTGTGCCAACAAGTATGTCACCAAGACGTCCGGAAAGGATTCTTTCCACCTGCGTGTTCGTGTCCATCCCTTCCACGTCTTGAGGATCAACAAGATGTTGTCCTGCGCCGGGGCCGATAGGTGGGCTTCCATGGCCGTCGATAGTACCAGCCATCTGATGGTTTCATAGGCTCCAGACTGGTATGCGTGGTGCTTGGGGCAAGCCATATGGCACAGTTGCCCGAGTCGACATTGGCCAAATCATCCTCTCCATCCGTTGCAAGGATTCTAATGCCCATGTCATTCAAGAGGCACTCCGTCGTGCTCGTTACAAGTTCCCCGGTCGCCAGAAGATCATTGTTTCCAAGAAGTGGGGATTTACGAATGTCAACAGAGAGGAGTACCTCAGACTCAAGGAAGAGAAACGCGTGTTGCAGTGCGTACCTTTTCCCGGTACATCTGACCATTTGTTGCCGTGTCTGATGACTGTGTGTCAGGGACGGTGCGTATGTACAATACATTCGCCCCAGGGGTCCTCTAGAGGCCAACTTGCGCGCACAACTGAAGGCTTGAGGCATTCCCACGAGATAACGTTAGGTATCGGTTTCGAGACTAGTATCATTCAAGAATGCTACAGCCTTGATGCAGTTTGATCCGTGCTTTGTAAGTTGCGCTATCAAGGTAACAGCATCCCTCGCACCGCTATCTCCCAGCCGGAGATGAACGCATGCCCTTTATTCACTACACCGTCCCAGCATTTGCATGGATGGTGGCTAGGGGAACGAGGGCAAAGAGCAACCCCGATTTATATATTCGATGCAGTGCGAAACGTTGCAACTGGTTTCTCATGGCTGTAAATAGGGAACAGTTTCCATTTCAATACTTATTCAGGCCGCCCATTTGGTGACATAGGGAATGATGGGCAATTTGATCGGAATATTTCGCGAGTTGGCTTTCGCTGAGCCGAACAAGTGCAACGATTCTGCATGGTACGGTGGGAGAACCCTTTCGTTGCAAAGCACCTGTTCATTGCAGTCCCCACAGGCGATCCTCGGTAACTGGATCAGCCTGTGGGCCACGTGATCGCGCGGGGAGACTCGCATTTAGCTTGGACTCGCGTCTCGAGAGAGCCCCATATTCATGCCAGACACCTGTCACTAGTCGGAGAGCAAACCGATGGCAAGTTTGCTGCGAGGTAATTTCCCCCTCAACGTCTGATTGGCTGGACCCACTTGAAGTTTGACAGTTAGTTTCAGAAATTTCTCTTGTTCTATTTTTGATCAATTCACGTGAGTTTAGATTTGGATTGCGCCATGCACTTTTCCATCTTCGCGATGGTACATGCCATAGTTCATCAGAATCATATCAGAATGTTTCCAAATGGTAAGTCATATGATATGATGCTGTTCGCTCCCCACCAGAAAGCACCGTTACCTATCGACGCCATATGCCATCATTATCGGACAGTGTCAACGAATCGCCGTCTCCGCCAGAAAGAAGTGAGCATCACAACTTTCGCGCGCAGTGGAGCGATTCCCAGCGCGGCAAGATAAGCCACATCGCAAAGCGGGAGAAGAGAAAAGCGACACGTCAAGAATGGAATGGTCCCGAGCCTCCCTCTTTTTTTTCTGTCTAGATTTGTCCGGTGGTACCTATCAACGCCTTATCGATCGCCCTGCAGGGTGGTAACCCGAAACGAAATCAACAAGAATAGATCAACGGACTGCGGTGGATGGGGGCCGCCTGCCTCTCCGGGTCTTCGGGGTGATGATCGGTCCCGGAGGGGTATATAAACTTGTCCTGTCGGCCTTTTCCTACCTCTACATCTCTCTCTCTTCCTATCACCATGGGTTTTAGTGACTTCTTCCAGGATGCTCACCAAGATTTTGTATGTCGCTTGCTGTCATCTGTGGTCGGATCGAAGAGGGCTGTGAAAACGCCTTGGTATTCTGATCAGAGTGATGCTATAGCATAACCAGGCCTCATTCTCCCACGAAGCCATTACCGGTGCTGCCGGTTACGAGGTTCGTGCTCGCTCTATCCGAGCTCTGTTTCTCCACGCTAACTACCATCGCGTGTTATTGCATCGCCTAGATCGCCAAGGCATACGAGAACCACGTAGCTGCGAACGGCAGGCCCGACAGCCATGCCAAGGCCAAGGAAATCGCGTAAGCACACTGTCTCCCGGAGTGCCAGGGTGTTGTGTCGATCTGATATCGTGTCGGTGACAGTGCTGGCTTTGCTGGAGCTGCCCTTGACCGTTTGGTCGAAACCAAGGGTGTCAGTAGTTTCGGGTCCACTTTCTTTGTCGCTCAAAAGCTAATTGATCCTTGAAGGCCGACGCCTTGGATGAGCATGAGAAGAGGAAGCACGAGCAGAATGGTGAGTCGAGGGGTGTGGTTGGACTTCGTTAAGCGCGTTGCTGATGCGCGGTTGTGTTCAAATCAGCTGTTAATCAATTCTCGGATAGAGTTCTCGACCAGGAGTACGGCGTAGGCGGCGGCGGTGGTGGTGGTGGATACGGTGGAAGTGGAGATG
>JBBPLU010000064.1:55346-73812 GCA_038089935.1 Boletellus emodensis
GGGGGGGGGGGGGGGGGGGGGGGGGGGGGGGGGGGGGGGGGGAGGGGGGGGGGGGGGGGGGGGGGGAGAGGGGGGGGGGGGGGGTGGGGGATATGGGGGAGGAGGCGGTGGCGGATATGGGGGAGGTGGTGGTGGATATGGAGGAGGTGGTGGTGGGTACGGAGGAGCTAACATCGACGACGCCATCTGAGCTATGCGAATATCTGCTGTGGAGAACAAGGCGAATTGTTGTATTCATAAAGTAACGCTATGATCAAATGACGAATCAGAAATCTGGACTGCGGAGAATAGCTGGAGGATGATCGAAATTACTGCCAAAACTAATCAAAGTTAGTTTGGTCCAGTATGAACTGCGATGTGTATGTCCTTACTGACTGCTTTGACACGACATCAGGTTGCTCGTCATGAATCATTACGGGGATCTGCAAGGTATGACGTGCAATCACACTACGTATGAGTTACTCACAGTATTAGTACCGTTCCACTGTGTTGTATCCGGTCAAGACGGACAACTGGGCAAGCTAGTTGCCGCACTCACAGTGTACTCTGCACAGGCGAGTTTGGCATCTCGGAAGGTACGGCCTTGAGTACCACGTCTTCAAGGTGCACTCCGCGCCTGACAGTTCCTGCCAACGAATTCTGTCTCTGCGCCCCGTCAGAATCCCGGTGGCGTTCTTATCTCTTTGACCCTCTCTGAAAAGCCTGGTCCTGCTTCCGAAGGGAAATCTCGCCGTCTGTTCCCTATTGCCAGGGCAGCATCAGAGTCGCAGTTTAGCGTCAATCTTCCATGTATTTTTACGTTACTCATTGGCTCAAATTTTGATACCATGGCACTGGGCTGGCAGGTTAGCGCGGACCAGTGTGGGGTCCACCCGCTTTTAGTCTGTATTACAGATGATTGGGGCATATGTATAAATTTAATAACCTTGTTCATGCCGTTCCTCTCTAATCATCCCGCCCGTCTGCGCCGTCGCTCCTCTTTGCTCGACGACTTCCAGGACTATCTCGTATTGATGACAGCCCCACAGATTTTGCTGTGCTCAACGATAACGCACGGTGTCCATGAAGGCGCACTTTTCGTTGTCCTTGTGGTGTACGCCTGTTCGGCGTCCCTGTCCATCACCCATTTGTCTTGACAAGTTTATTGATTTGATGTTGCATCGCATCAAGGATGTATCTTGCTCGTGCGTGCGTTTCTTTTTGGTCGCTCGTGTACGATGCCCGCAGCTCAGGTGCAATATTCTCAAAGCTCGAAGGCCGGTCGCCAGGAGCAAGACGAAGGCCGTCACGATCGAGATTCAAAGTCTTGTGTAGATGCGTCTCCATCTGTTGCCTTGTCAAGGCGCAAACAATTGTCAACGCTCGTTGTTAATCCACCCAAGAAAGCGCTTATCATAGGGTGATCACGCATAGAGCACAACCGAGCGTGTGTCAGAGACATAGGTAGCGGGATCTAGCTTTTGCCACATATCTTACACACTCCTCACGAATAATCCACTGAAAAGATAAGTGAATGTCATGTTCGCTGTATCATGTTCGATCAAAAGAGTGTGGAGTGGGGCCAATCCTATCACCCATTAAGATTGCGAGCTGTGAAGCCTTGAACGATCGACGAAGTGCGTTCCCTCAGCCATCCCCCGTCAGTTTGCAAAGGAAAGCACGTTGTTGAACGTTGAACCCCAGGCTATTTTGTTCGTGGGGGCATGGTCAGGTCCTTGTTCCTCCTTCTCCCTGTAACCGTACGAAGTTCCATTCTTCGTCGAGGGAAGCCTGGGATAGTTGACGATCATTTCACTCTGGGGAGCGAAATCGTCGTTGAATAAAGCCAAATTTTCTTCGCAAGCAAGGATTTTTTTAGGGAAAGAAATGAGAGACTTCGTCTGTTGTGTGCGTGAAGGAGGTGGGCGGTGGGCGGAGCAGACACTGTACGATAGCGACGTCATTCCGCGGACTCTTTGCTCCGAACTCGTCCAAGAAAACGACAAGCGGTAACCCCTGGAACGACGTCAACGAATCTTGTTCTCAGAACCTCGTATTTGTCACCGACTAAATAGCTTGGGGTCGGGAGAATGGCTTTTATGGGTTGTCGCAGAACAAGTTCTGGGGTCCATTGTAATGTCAGCGACATAAAGCTCGGTCGTGCTCAGGAGCGCATGTAGGAAAGATGAAAGGATGGAGAAATAGTGGGTCAAAAGACATACTATCCAGGGTCGACTGCATGAGAGATGAGAGGGCCCCCTCCGCCAGCCATTTTATTTGCCATGGGGCTCTTAATTGCGTCAGCTAACAATCGGCAGAGGGTAGCAGATAGGCGTATTTCAGGTCTGTGAGCATTCGAAATTGGCACTGCCCGGCCAGCCCTGGATGAGGACGACGTCATATTCATGATTCGCCCTTTTCTTCTCCCGTGTCAGTCCAGTAGTTGGAATACATGACGGGTATGAGCGGGTGTCTATTACGGAAAGTGAGTCCCGTTAACGGCTACCATCATGGTGATTACATTTTCATCCACAAGCTATGGAGCGTGCGTAGGCCTCCTTGACTCCAAGGTTAGTGGGACTCAGTAGCATGCGTGGGCTCGGCAACATCAATGGAGTCCTTTTGGTACGACACTCGAGCGTGCAGGAATCCGCGAATCCGCGATCTTCTTTGTAGTGATGATCGCCGGTTTGGGGTGGCAAGTTTCTCCCTTCAGGTCGTCAAAAACCCATGACTGAAGTGAATTCTGAACGTGTCTGTGAGTTGTCGTCACCATTCCGATGCCAGAGTTCACGACACACCTCTTGAAGAATGCTAAAGCCGCGACATGGGGTCGGGGAACTTTTCTGCGACGGAGAAGGAGACATCGGGGCCATCCGTGCTTTGCTGCGCGAGTTCGTTGGATACGGCGCGGCGAGAAGTGAGATCTCAAAGGAGAAGAAACGAAGAGGTTCTCCATGTCCGAGGATGATAGGCAATATTTATAAACAAGACTAGCTTGATACTATTCGGACGTTCGCGCGGGGGGGTAGTGTCCAACGGTCGAAAAGGCGCACTGCATATCGTTCGGACGCCGGTGGAGGGTGACAGACGAGCAGACGTATGAAGAAAGTCGTGTGGCCAGACAGATAGCACTCGTGGTCGCGGGATTGTGAGACTGGAGAGCTTCTGGCGTTGATTCAGAGACATTTTCTCTGGTGGTTGACTGCTTGGTGAGGAAACAAGAGAGCAAAGGGAAAACTTTGAAGCGGCGAAATGGACTTGTCAAGGTGGCAGACAGACAGAATTTTCCTGCGGCTGCCAGTTGCCAGTATGCAGTATCATTCACTCAGTACGACGATGGTCTCCCCGGAACTGCTCGCCGTTGTCTTCAAGACCTTATTATAACAGATCTCGGATGGCCTGTGGACCGTGGTTCAGCCACCGAACAAGACTCAGGCTATAAGCAGCGTGTCTTTTGCAAGCGTTCAAACCGCCGTTTCTTCTCCCCTCCCTTTGCCTGGTGTCTGCCTGCTCCGTGTGCGTCGTTTGATGCCAGTCACTGAGATCTTCGAGTCATGAATCTGCGTTGCCCATGTTGTCCTTCCACTGGAAGAAAGGACACTCATCTGCAGCCGCTCACGAATCGGTAACTTCGCTTGTCCATAAGGTCCTGGCTACGATCTCATGGGAGCGTATAGTACGGGTCATTGTTACGTTGAGAATATATGAGATGGTTGCTAGGTATGTTATCTGTGCACATGGGGGAAATAGCCACTGACTTCTTAGCTCGGGCGAAATAATCGACGTAGTTGAAATCTGTCTTTTGGTGTTCGATTAGCGAAGCGGCATCGAGAGATCAATGAACTGGGTGGTTGTCCTTTATCTAAACTTTGGGGTGACTTGAGTCAGCGGTGGATTCAGTTCTCCCAAGTTCATCGAGTGGTGATGGCTGGTCAACATGACCGCTCGTCTCGTTGGCAGCATGTAGGTTGCTACTCTACAAGTAGAGGTCCGCAGGGTACGAGATTACGTCTGAAGCTATAGAATGAGTGATTCTTTTCTTTTCTTTCTTCGAGATGCAATGGGAGTTACTGAAACGACGATGCCAGATATTAATCAGGTGGCACGTCGTGTCAGCGTCTCTACACTTTGGAAATAATGGGCCATGGTACTTACCTCGGTTACTCTGATGGCATACACGATACGTATGCGTGATACTGCAAGAAAGAGTTTCCTTATCGTGGATAGGGAACCAACTCGACAAGCAAACTGGGCTCTGCAGCGGGTACGTATGACGCGGAATCACGGCATCTGTGCGTTGGTATAGGACCACCATTTGTACTGTTCAAAGCCAATATCCCGCACACCCATTGTCAAATTCACATTTCTGCACCTTCGTGAAGCGTCCAGGAAACTTGCCTCTTTGCATCAGGTCGATGTGCAAGGCTTTTCTCTGGTCGTCTATTGCACCCTTTCGGCTGAAGTCTGTCTATCAAGGGCTGTTCTGGGTCTTGACAACAGGTTCATCGGGTCAGCATGAGGCGCGTTAATCATGTCAATCGACGCGTAACTGGCAAGCATGTAAATGGGGATATACACTACTCCCAAGCATTCCAAGAATGTAGGTTGACAGGTTCTTCAGGTGTTTTAAATTGTATCTCGATACACTCGAGATCGAATCGGATTCCCACCAAAAGGTGTTCTGAGCGCCGTTGACGAAAACGTGTTTTCATTGTCGGGAAAGAAAGTGACAGCGTTGCTTTGTCCTGGAGCACCGACCACGAAAGCTCTCCAGTTTATTACCGATTTGGATGTTCGTCCACCCACGCCATTCTGGTCATACGGCCCGTCTGTCATTTTCATGGACATACCATAACGCTGCAATGTCTTCATTTCACAGAGTCACAGAAAAAAAAAAGCTGCAGGAGCGCGCTTTGGTATACAGACACTGCCCCAACGATATGGACAATGAGGTTTGGTGGAATACGTTGCTTTCAGGGCTACTAAATCCCCGGCTACGAGCTTGGTTGGCCGAATCCTCGTTCCTCTTGCCCGCGCTGTGCTCAGCTTGCAATCTCCCCTCACTCCCCTTGCTCCCATCATCATCGACTTCATGTTTTCGGAAGATCTCTACCAGCAATGGATCCCCCGTCAGGACTCTTACGACACTACCTATATTCCATTAACCGGATTTGCTCCTGCTTACAACCCTACACTCTTCCCCGATCCGTGGATGCAGTCTCCTCCCTCACTGGCCGCGTTCCCCGATACAACTTTACCCTCCACCCATTCGTTCTCCACCAGCACTGACGGCCCGCTTTATGCTACGGGGAACTACCACGGTCAGGGCACGATGTACCCCGCGATAAACATGGTATCACCGACCATCAATGTGAACAATGCCTACTTCCAGCAACCCTTCTACCCCATCGATGGGACAATCGTCGGCAACCCCACCACTACACTGTCAGTGTCAAATCAGCCAGAATATACTGGGTCATCCGCATTTCCGTGGCAGCCCCCTCCGCGGGCGGACCCGGTGAGGGAACAGCGAGGTGGTCAGGAGATCGTAAGCAAACCTCATGCAGGTCCCTCTGTGGATCCGTTAAGGCGGTGGAACGATGTAAGTGTAAACGACCTGTCCTTGCACACACTGTTGTTGACTAATGACGCTTTCGACGAACAACCAGAAAGGCGACAAGTATTATTTTTGTGAGGAATGCGGCGAATGGATACTGGTGAGACGACAGAAACACCACGTCAAAAAGCACGATCCCAGGACGGGGGTGTATGCGTGTCGCATTTGTGCTGCGCTTAGAGGTTGCTGCCCCCCGTGCGTGTTTGCTTTTGCCGTATCAGTTTCTTTGTGCTGATGGTACGTATTTTAGTCTGTCTAGAAAGGACGCGTTAAAGAGGCACATAAAAAAATGCCACCCCCAGTTCGTAGAACTGCTGAAGAACGTTGCACTCGGGCTCCTGCGACCTCTCAGGGATGACGCTGACGACAACATCCAGGCGGTGCGAGACGCGATGAGTTCCCTTCTATCGCTCGGGGGCCAATAAACTACAAGAATATACCACTTGTCTCATTGGCTCGTCTCCCGCATGCGTTTTGTCGATCTCATCATGTAGCAGTACCGCCACATTTACTCGATAGACCCCTTGAGTTAAACCTGAATTCGTTCCTGCCAGTCAACCTCGTTTGATACCGCGACGCTCAGTTGGTCTCCGAAACACTTGCGCCAAAGGTATCGTTCACGAGTGCTTTCAAACAAAGCGTGGCGTCACTGAGCTTGTGCTCCCTGTTCCCTAGCCCGAGACCCTTCCCGTGAACGTAGCCCGACACTACGGTGGGTGTCGGCGTTCCTTGACAAGACGGTACTATGCGCAGGGCCCGTCCGGAGTGCTTAGTGCTTACTGAAATTTGCTATAGGCTATCGAGCACAGTGTCCCCGTACATGGTAAAGGCTCCCTTGGTTGTGCCTAAGCCGTCGTCGATGTCGACATACCCGCCTTGTGTATAACACTCGCAACCTCGGGGCGCTGGGGCGCGTATCTGAATACAAGATACATGTCAATTTTTTCCCGTCTGATCCGATGAACAAAGCCTTGGGTGAATGCACACGCACCGGGGTTAGCCACAGATTCGAGGCGACGTTGGACTACCAGAGGGTGTCGGATGTGGCGAAGGAGCACCGACCTTGAGGCCGTCTCGGGCCTGGGGGGTTCCGCGTGCGGTGCACGCGTCCGACGGAGAGCTCAGCTCCGTCAATCGCAACAACGTCCGAGTCCACATGGACTGGTGCCGCCACCGCTTGGGAGTGTAACACGTATATTGTGGTAGCGCGACGCTGACCTGGCGGCGCGCCGCTCCACAGCCGACCAGGACGCGTAGGCTAAAAACGTTGTCATTGATGCAACGTTCATTCATGTACATGCATACCTTGGCGGGCGCCTCGGCAGTTGTAACCAGGGGTGAAAACGCCGGTTTCGTGCGCGCTTTGAGTTGCATTCACCGGGTCCCCACCGTCTACTTGACACGACTCGGATATTCTGAATCCCGGCGTGAGTGGAAAAGGTAAGAATGGACTAGCCAAAAATATTTGTGGCTCCACCCTATGAACCTAACCAAATCGAAACATACTCTCCCCGTCTGTTTGCTGTTCAATTGACAAGCGCTACTTGCACCGGGAATCTCCCCGAGCCCGCGTGATGACGGAGATTATTTCGAGTGATCAACAAAAGTGTTCACGATGAGTTGCCGTCCGGTGAACGATCGATCGGTGCGCGATTTGTGCGGAAACCTTTGGTGCATGTTTGGGCCTTCCGCCGCCAGGACCGGGGGTGCCGAGCTGTGACTCGTCGACGAGACAAAGCAAACGCGAGAGAAGGTCGCTTTGAAGGTCCACGTACCCGAGCCGGGCCTCAAAGACCTTGAAGGCAATACCTAGGAGACAAGGCGGTCTCCCCGGCGACCGGATGTGTCTTGACTGCGTCGCGGGAGGCGATGCGGTAGATCCGTCCGCTGGCTCGGTGATTCATCCAGGCGCTGACGACGAGCACGACAAGGGAATGTCTGCGTGGGGACAGGGCGACTCGACGCGGGGCCAGCTGAGAGCACCACGCATGTCGCGGCCTCGTTCACACCGACGCTTCATACGACGTGATACAACCGCATGCCCCAATGTCATGGTCCACCAGATACCACAAATGCCCAAATGCCAGAAGCGGGGCTCCGCGTGACACTTTGTCACTGGTTGCTGGTAATTGACTGAGATGATGCGAAACAGACAAGCGGTCACCGCGTGCTGAGTGGCACACACATCCATTGAAGCGAGGAAGGTAGGCCAGGCAAGAAAATGACTCGGACGGATGCCTAAATGACTGAGGGGAAGGCACTGTGTGCGAATGATGTTCCACAGTAGTATCCGTCTGGAGTGACAGAACAAGCCCGTTGTATTTGCACTGCCTTTTGGAGAACGTTGGAGAACATTGGAAAACACAGGAGCCTCGATCCCGAACTGAAGATCAGATTAAGAACGAGAATAAAACTTCGTTAAACGTTACCGGGGTTTCGACCTACTGACCCAGACGGCGATGTTATCACCTGTAGTACCGATCATAGAGTGCTTTGCTCAATCTTGTCTCGGCTTGAAGTTATGCCAGTGATTTTGCCCAGAGTGGTACTTACAGTGGCTTGCTCTATGGGATGACCTCTATGAAGAGCGATGAAAATCTATTCTGCAACTCGGTTTGACTCCTCCGGGTCCGAGGAAGGTGGCCGGTCGGTGACCGGTGAGCTGTATGCGGCCTCCGCTGTGAGCAGATTAGTCTGATTATGTAAATTTTCTAATCTATTATTGTCCAGCACACATTCTGCGAGTATTGTACACGGGATCGGACGCTCTCGCCTACACCAGGTTTCAATGCATGATTGATTGTGAGACAGGGATTAGAACAAGACTATAAGCAGGCCCGGCTGCTGGATGTTTCCGGTACGTTTCTCCCGTCTTCCCCCGTCTTTGGCGCCCCGACATGACTTTGTACTCCATTTTCTGCGAGGTGAAAAGTTCTCAGTCAACTGGGAGGGATGACTGGTATCCCGACTGCGTTATTGACCACTCGGGGCAAGTATGAGATTACAGCACGTTTCCGTCGAGTCGTACGTGTTGTCGATGACTGACTCGGGCTGTGCTCAGGTACGTCACTTGGCGGAAAGAACGTGAAGAATAGCTCACCTGCCTTCTAGTAGAATGTACAAGCCATAGCTATGCGTATCAATAGACGGTCCAATTCGTCTCATTAGCGCCAGGTTCGTGGAACAGCGCCGACGGATCCATCTAGGCTACTCTCTTCGCCAATGGAGATGACAAGTACCACCCTAGCTATGTGTGTGGTTCCAGGGGATCGGCAACCCTCGGAGAGTGCTGTCAGCAGCCCATACCACCTGTAGACACGTTCTGTGGTGGTTCGTGAAGTGAGTAGTGATACAATGGCGCCGGACAGAAAACAGGAGGTGCGTGCACAACCTGGGGCGAGGTAGTGTCAGTGTCAGTGGCACATCCGTGATATCAGTGGGAATAATCTAACGGTGGTGCATGTCGTAGGTTGCTAAGGGAGACATCAGTCGTGTAGTTGCACCTGCCTTCCTTGAGCCTGGGGAGAACGTCCACGTCTTCGGTCGGCATCACGCGGGAAGCCAAACCAATTCCTCTTGCGTTGGTCCTTGTGATATGGTCAAGGATTGGCGAATCGGGGTCAGCTCAGCGTACGTAACGCCGAACGTGCTGCCATCTATTCATCTGGGCTTGAACACCGAGTTGTCAAAGCGTTATCTAGCACGTTCGTCGTTGACACCGCCTTGTCAGAACTCCCCGACTGTCAAGCAGCTGGCAGTTCACTTTGGGTCGGATCTAATGCGCGCAGCAACCCTTCAACTGTCCATTGGTCCTTTTCCGTTCGGTTTTGGTTGTCCACGCTGCAGACCATGGTATCGAGCCGTCTTTCGCTCAGTGAGCATGGGGCAAGTGAATTCTTCCCGCCAATCAGCGCACACCTGAATACGTCTAAAAGGGGATATACACCGCTTTTCAGGTGGACCACAGATGCAGATCAACAGGTTCCGAAGGAGCTCTTGAGCACATCTTCATCTCTTCCATGGAATAGAATTTATTCCTTTGAAATTGGATTGCCGAGGGGACGTCAAAGGTGCCCCGGAAACCCCCTGAAGACAACGTGGCCTCATTTGTCTGCAAAGAGGTTGACAGCGTTGCTTTGTCCAGACTATGGGCTATTATGGGTCCACAAACCAATGCGATCATTCATCTTACTTCGACAAGCGCGCTATACAATCTAGTCACACGACTTGTCACCTCCATAGACTTGCCATGACGAATCCTGTGCCTTTTCGTTTCACAGTATCACAGGAACACGCGGGAGCACGCTCCGGAATACAGATCACTTCTCAAACAGTGCGAACAATCGGGCTCCTTGGTGTCACGTTGATTTGAGACTTGAGGGAACTGGGTATAAAGTCGGCCTGTTGGACTTTCGTTTTTAGCACCCTTGCGGCTGCTGCTCTACTGTTATCTTTCCCCTCGTTCCGACAATGTTCACGGGAAATCTTTACTACACGGGGTCAACTCCTCAAGACGTGTACACGCAAGTTCCCTCCACCGGATTCGTTGATGACACTCCATCATTCTACCCGACGCTCTACCCTCAGACTCCTGGCTCTTGGTCCACATCTGGGACGCACCCTAGTGCCACGCAGTATGCTCCTTCTTCGTACTTCGCGGCCGCCGAGCTTCCACAATACGCCACTGCAAGCTACCCCAGTCAAAGCACCGTTCGTCCCACGGGAAATATGGTCACGCAGAACTTCCAGGTCAACCATGCATATTTCAAACAGCCCGTATACCCCCTGGAGGGGATGCTTGTCGGGGGCGCCACCGCCTCACCGACCATGCCAGCTTATCAAGAACAAGCTCGACAAGCCATGTACCCCTGGTCGTATTCTCACACGATGCCGACGGCGACGACACAATGGCAAGATTGGCAGGTCGCGGAAGCACCGAGTATTGCGGACGTTGAACGTCCAAAGGCATACCGCCCAAATTCTTCTCGGGCTACCGTCGGGACTGGGGCTCAACCCACAGGCCAGCAGGAGAATCAAGCTGGTTTGTCTTTTTATGGACAAGAAAACGCGGCTGAGACCCGGATGAACTTTGTGAGCGTACCATGCTCTGAATCAGCGTTTCATCCAGCTAATATTTCTCCGACGACAGCGTGGCGATAAAGAGTACTTGTGTGACCACTGCTGCCAGTGGGTGCTAGAAAGACGGCGGAAATACCACAACCGCAAACACGATGACAGCGGTGGGATCTATATCTGTCGGATATGCGAATATCTTGGGAGGATTTGCAAGCCGTGAGTGTAGAACAGAGGCTCTTGTACACTGGAACTGTGAACTAACTCTGGGCGGCGCGTTCCTTCCAGGCTATCTCGAAAAGACGCGCTCAAGCGTCACCAGGATGTAGTACACCCCGAATTCAGGGACCTCTCAGCGGACCTCTCGCTCAACCTCTTAGCGCCCCGGAAGAAGGGCGTTTTAGAGAACCTGCGTCCCCTCGAGGGGGCTATCGATCGTATTCGACCACGCCTTAAGAAGACGTCTACCTGAGTAGGTCCCGGAAAAAAAAAACTCTTTGGACTTGAAAAAGTCTTACATACTAACCTATTATGTCTCTCGTGTCTTGCTTTCTGAAATCTGCGCTTGTTCTCCCGCTTTCCCAGTCCTCCATCTTTCCTCTCTCACTAGCATTGTTTGTACCCTTTACTGAGCCAATCATCGAACCGACTGTCATGAGTGTACTAATCCGTAATACGAGAATGAAACATGGCATCATCGTTCGCTTGTCGACCCTGCTTATTACATATTATTTCCTTTTTAAAAATAAGTGACGAGGATGTTGCTGCTTAAGGCAATACTGTGTATTTGAAGATCCTGTCAAGCGTCCGTGCCATCAAAACGCGTGCCAAGTATGTAAGGCCTGAAGTCAGTCAATTGTTCAACTGGTATGGCAAATAGTGCGGAGCCCTGACAGAGAATGAGATGAGAAAGCGAGGCCGAGACAACTTGGAGTCGAAGAAACTCCAATATCTTGGCCAAGACTCCTTGATTACGTAATGAGATTGTTAGCGGCTTCTTGGGTCTCATCGACATCCCTAGTAGTCCTTCCCGTGTTTGAAATACATGTTTGATACAACACCAGGCTTGTTTCAGTGAACTCGGGAATCGGGAATCACTGGGCAGGAGTTCATACTTGATCACAGCCTGTTTCTTGTGACTCGACAGACGCGAGCAGACTGAGACCAAAACACAAATATTTTTATTGACCTCGAATCCCAATCCAGTCAGGGAGACAGAAGAGAGACAGAAAGAGAGAACGGGGAGAAAGAGCACGGTGAGAATGGCAAGAGGTAAGATCAACGAGTGTGGTATCCAGTGTAGTCAACCGGGAAGAAAAACAAAGCGTTCAGTTGCAGGCAACGGTGTAACAAGGACATCAATGTGAACCTCCTTCGAACAAAGAGGCAGAAAGAAAAGCGCAGCAGTACTATGCAAAGGATTACGTGGTTCCATACGAGTGAGATTAATTCCTGCAACAAAATCTGACAAGGAGAGGGGATACTAGGCGATGTTATAATGGCAAGGTCACGTCAGGTATATCCACGGAACAAAAAAGACAATAGAGTCTGCGTGTCGGTCATCAAAAAGAAGAAAAAAACATGCAGAAAACGAGGAGACACATGAGCGAAGGGAGGGAGGGGGGTCAACTGCCTCAAAGATCCGCACCAACGGCGTTCATAACGTACAGCACCTGCTGTGGTCTCACAAACAGACCCATGGATTCTGACGCAGACATGTCGCTCGGGGCGGGTGATGCACTCCGCATGCGCTTCATTCTGTCGAACCCAACGTGCAACTGGTCTCCCTCTCTCTTCGTGCCGCCGGATCCCTTGAGTGTCGACGTGCCATTGCTCCAGTCCGTCTTGCGTCTCCGCGTTGGACGAGTATCGTCGCCAGCACCAAACTCCCATTCGGAGCCGTTGCTGCCAATGTCAAAGTACCGAATGCCACCCCAAGAGCCGTCGCACCATGCACGGCCATCACTGAGGTCGCCGACCCAGGTGTCGATGGGTACTTCAACGCCGACCCACGGTCCAGTCTCGCCGAGGACCTCTCCAATATATCGTGCAAACGCGCGGAACCGTTTCCGCTTGGAAGAGATAATACAAGGAATACCAATGTCGAGCGTTGCTCCTGGCAGCACTGTGGATGCGAGGGTCGAGTCGGTGAGTGTGAGTTCGGGCGATGATTTGGTCTCTGGCGTTCGTGTCGAGGTGGTAACCGTTTCAATGCTCTCTCGCCCAGCGAGGGCCTCGTCGGAAGTTTGGTCTTCGAGTGGAGGGGTCACGATGGGGTCCATTCCTTGTTCGGGGGCCTCGGGCGCAGTATAGACAGTGTGTAGGTTCGTCTCCGTGTCGTCGTCATTGTCATCTGGTAGCTCGGACGGTGACACCGAGGGCGTGTTTTCCTTGTCGTCGCCTGCCTTCGACCCTTGCTCTTTTCCAATATCCACGCGACCGATACGCGGTGAAGGTGAGGGAGACAATTTCTTGTTTACGTTCTTTTCCGCCACATTTTTCCCCAACGACTTCTTCTGTGCGACTGGCGTTATACGCCCGGCGGATGGCAACCGTTTCGTTGCTGCTGCGGGACTGATCTTGGTGGCGTCCTTGTCTGGATGTCGTGCAGGCGTTCGAGTGGAAATAATCGAGACACCGGACGAGACGCGGGCCCGGGTTGCTGCAACACCTGCTGGTCCTGGTCCGGTTACGCTGGTTGTGGTGCTCTTTTTGGCAGTCGTTCCGACAGTTCGCGTGCTGACGGTCGACAAGGTGGATCCACCAGATATTTTGCGAGATCGTGCGTCACTGGAGCCCGTCGAGGTGGGCGTAGCAACTTCGGACGGTGCGGTGCGGAACGTGGTCGTTTCAGACGTTGCCGAGGAGAGACTAGAGTTCGGACGTTGCACGGAGGATGGTATGCGGAGAGTGGATAGGCCATTTGTGCCGTGATGGGACGAGTGATGAGGGGGGCGGAGTGTAGTGGAATGCCGGGGGCGAGCGGAAGAGACGCGGTGTCTGCTGGACGTCGACGAGGATGCCGTCCGCATAGATCCTGTACTGGAGGTGATAATCTTGGATAGAGTGGGTCGTCCATTTGGAGAGCTGGTGACTGACGGAGTTGGCGTCGAATTGCCGTCACGGTCATCGTCGCCTTCATCGTCGCCCTCTTTTTCCCTCATACGTGGTTCGCGGTCGTCTGCGCCGGCGATTGAGCGGCTTGAAACCGTGTTTATTGATGGTGACTTCCGGTGACCCACAACATGCCCATGACCACGCGCTTTTCCCGTGCCAATTCGTACGCTCGTGACGCTCGCAGAATCTGGCGTGAGCTTTGAGTCGGGTCTCTCGTTCGCACGGGAAGTCGTGCTTTGATTGCGCACCCTGGGTGAACCGGAAGGTGTGAGGGTATTCAAACTACGAGCAATGCTGCGTATCGAACTCCCTGAGCTCGCAAGGTTCCCATCCCTACCAGATTTCGAAGCGGGAACAGTACGTGAGAGAACAGAGGCACGGAGGGAATGGACTGAGATTGAGTCCGAGTCTGCATCGCCTGTCCCGCGGATCAAGGAAGGGCGAAGAGCACGAGACAAGTGAGGATTTCGGAGTGTGTGATGTGGTGCGGGGGAGATAAGGTCCTCGACAGGAACTTCAATCTCTGGAAGGATTACAAGAAACCGATTGCAGATGCATTCAGAACACACGAATGAGAATGATCAATGAGCAAAGCTGGATTTTGAAAATAAACTGCACCTTGCGAGATCTCCTTGATTGACCAGCCCTCGAGGGCGTCGAAGCCGCCCTCCTGGCGTATACCCATCCATCGCTTTCTGATCCATCTCAGCAAATCAACTCGGGCATCTTCCACCTGGGCACGGATCTGAGACGTCTGCGAAAGCATTGTTGCATCAGTGTCCGTAGCGTGCGGGCGCAAGAGTATACTGGACACAAGTGTCTGAGAGCGAATAGCAATGAATCAAGACTCATAGCAATCAGGCGGGGTCACGAACACACCTGATAGACAGTCGGAGCATAGCGCTCACTCATCCCTCGCTTAAGTGCCTCCATAACCCAACCCACTCTCTCCCCGTCTTCAAACCCAACCCCATCGCCTTCCAACATCTCGACCCATTCTGCTTGCTCAAAGCACGCCTCGCTCTCCCTCACAAGGCATTCGTCAATCGTTTTCTGCGCTGTTGACACCATCTCCCTCGACACATCCGCCCACGCATCGATGGCGGCATCCAGCTTCTTCATCGCGTGTTGAGCGGCGAACAGTAACGGAAAGACGTTGGTAGGCATCGTACGCTTACCAACGCCCTTGACGACGCTATCCCGTATCTTCTGAGGTAGCGCGGCGAATTCAGCGTTACACCAGCCTTCTCCGAAGAGACCAACAAGCGCGCGGCGGGCGCCGCGTTCGAGGAAGTTGTTCGCGACGTCGTCTGCCAGCGCGAAATCGAGCACACGTGGGACTCTGCGCGCACACTGGCGACACCGACACCCGCCGGTACCCCACTTGGCGCCGGTTATGCGTTCGTATTCGTCGAACTCGAGGAATGCGTGGTAGAGGCCATGGAGCATCTCGTACACGATGCGTGCTTGAATCTCGTTGAGGAGGTGAGAGAGCGAAAGATAGTTTGCCGATCGAAGAATGGCGAAGGCGGTATCAAGGTCATACGTCCGATGAGAGAAGACGAGGGTGCCCGTATAGATGTAGCCAAGCGTGAAGTGGAGGGACGCGGGGGTGAATGGCGGAGAGGGGAGGGTTACTGTCAACGGTTCACCAGGTGCGGGTGACCCAGCTGCGATCGTCGCTTTGGAGCCCCACGTGAGGAGTTGCGCTCGGAAATACGGCGAACGAGAGACGAGGATGAAACGGTGCGAGGAGAATATTGCAGTGGTATGCTCGGGATTTGATGTCGAAAATGAACCGGTGAGAGAGATGCGAATGTCTGAGTAGAGCCGAGAACGCCACATGTAAACGAGGTCTTTGCGGAGCTTGTCGATGCGATTCTCCTCGGCGTCGACGAGCTCACGCGATTCGGAGGTATCAAAGAGAAACTCGAAAGCCTCTCCGAGGCCCTTTCCGGTGTAGAGGTATTCCAGTTCGTTGGAGAAGAGTGCTGGAGAGATTTGCTGCGGGATTCGGAGCACGCCACCTTGGTTAGTGGATGGAGATGGGGAGGAGGCGCGGTATGGGGAAGGGGAACGTGAGTTGTGAGCATAATCAAGAGTCAGATTTAACGATACGGATGACTGGGCGGGGGCTGGGGAGGGAGTGGACGAGTACGGGGTCGGGGACGTGATGGGCGGAGGGCGAAAGGAGAAGTAGCGGGCCTGGAACGAAGGTGGGGCTCGCGCATATACGATCGCTAGAAAGAGGTGAGCCGGCGAGGACGTCCGCGATGGCCATGCACACCTTTGTGGCCCCAGACCTCCTCCGTACTGTTGTGATCGTTGTCTGGATGCAATTCCCATACAACATCCGGGTAGCGATCCTTGGCGTTGTGGAAGAGCTCGAGGAGGTCGCTTTGCCAGGTTTGCGTGGAGAGGCGAGATGCCTCGGGAATTCCGGGAGGAGGAAGGCTGTTCGTCGCCATGGACGATGAGGACGACGTGTTGGACGACGGCAACGACGACGACGAGGGACGACCTGAAGGCACTGCCGGACGCAAAACACGTGTTTTCGGGTTAGGGTTCCATTTCCGGACAGCTATTACAGAGGGTCGCGAAAGGGGGGTCACATAAATCCACGATGGTCAAGAGGTCCAAGAAATGGCAGCGGGCACGGCGGGACGAGCATCTCAACGCGAAGCCGGGCAGCCTTGTCGGGAACGACGATGACCACCGCGATGACCCACCCAGAATTGACGTTCCCGTGGCCATGTGGGTGCGTCTTGGCGCCAATTCTGTCTGTGTGGTCCTGCTGACCCCACGCAAGGACTTTGACCACTGCGACGCGCGCAGGTGCTCCGGAAAGAAGCTCGCCAGACTCGGTCTCATCAAGGAACTCAGAGTCGGGCATCGCTTCCGCGGCATCGTCGTATCGTGAGTCCCCGTTCATCCAGGGTTCACGATCCTCATTTCCCTTCGTGCGCAAGACCCAACGCCACTTGCATCGTGAGTCCCGCTGATCGAGACATCATTGCCAAAGACGGAATCGCGGTCGTCGAGTGTTCATGGGCACGGTTAGCCGATGTCCCCTTTTCAAAGATAGCAAGTCCCCACGAGCGCTTGCGTATGTTGCTGCCACCCAACGCCTTTTGAGCTTACGACATGATCCAGTACCCTATCTTCTCGCAACCAACCCCACGAACTATGGCAAACCATGGAAACTCAACTGCGTAGAAGCGCTCGCAGCTGCTTTCTACATTACCAGATTCGACCAGCATGCAGAGACCTTGCTGAGTGGATTTGGCTGGGGTGACACATTCTGGGGAGTTAATGGGCAAGTGTGCTGCTGCGCATATTACACACATGTCTGATCTCACTTAATATAGGGCACTTTTAGAGAGATACAAGACATGCAAGTCTGCAGAGGAGGTTGCCACGACACAGGGTGCGATTCTTGCCGAACTCGAAAAAAGCTATGAAGAATCACGCAAAAATAAAGACAGAGGTTTGTTTACCGCATCCGCGAATTCATCAGTCTACATCATATAAACTGAGTTGATTATTCATACATAGAATTTGCATCAAGCAGCATGGAGGACCTCTTGGTTCCCAATCCCAATCACGCACCAGTTGTTCCTGTGGATGAATCCGAGGAAGAAGGGGATGAGTAGATGTGCGGCGAGTTGCCAGACTCCTACACCACCACTTTGAGTATGAGGCGACATCCTAGTTTGGTGGACTTAGCAGAATTCTGTGCGACGGGTGAATCCGAGTGGTTGTAAAACACACTCAGCATATTGACCACTTACTTGGAAGTTCAATGAAAAAATTGCTTTATGGCTGTAAAATGTGTATTCAACCTAATTGTAGACCCATCTGCTGTAAATATGCCATTTTTCCAAACCCAACAAGTTTGTGATTGCACAAATGTTCATGCCATATTGTTACGTATACGCGAAGTTCCGAAACGTATGCCTTGAAGTTACTGTTGATGTTGATGTCGGAAGTCTCGCTATCCTCTTGAGGACTCGCGGAGGGACCAGAACTATTGCGTAGATTGCGTAGAACTAGCTGAGGAATAATGAGAGTGGGAGGTGATTGGTGTGCAGTTACAGCACCACAGTCCACTTCTCACTTATGGCGCAGCAACGAAGGGATAATTCACAGTGTGAGACTCACTGTGGTAGCAGAGTTTTGTCTTGGTAGTTATAGGATAGGGTTTCATGTGGGGTAATGACCTCAGTGAGGTAAGGAAGGATATGAAACCCGGAATGAATTCCGTTCTATCATTGGGTACGTTACATGCTGTTTATATACTATAGATAAAGCGGAGATAGAACTCTAAACATGAGTCTAGTTGACTCATATCGACTCATGATGACTCGTATCCAGCCATGTGATCATGCTGGGAGTCATTTTGACTCGGTATGACTCGGAATGACTTGGTTCCGAGTCAGTATGAGTCAGTAGAAGTCATTGTTGTAGAATGTTTCATATGTCATCATGCACTGCCTCATGACTTGTGCTGAGTCATGTTGAGTCATGGTGACTCAGTCCCTGACAACTGGTGAAACCTTTTTCCCGGTTTCTGGAAACTTAGAACAATTCCTAATGATTAGTGCGCTTCATTAGTACAATTAGCCCCTGAAGCGATGTTTTCCGATGCTTCCGAGTGTTCCGAGCTTCCCGAGTTTC
>JBBPLU010000065.1:0-72507 GCA_038089935.1 Boletellus emodensis
AGGGAGGCCTCGGTTACCACGGACCATACACGACCCTCGAAGGGATTTGTAGAACTGTCGACGAGCACTTCAAGTTGGATAAGAGCGGAGAAAGACGGTCTCGGTCGTTGGGAATGAGGGCCAAATTTTAAATGCTAAGTTACCAGTGACTGCATCGAATCAATGTTTTCATCGGATGTTATTGTTCTTTTCGTTCGGCCTAGTGATATCTATCTATAACACAGTCCCTAGGGAAGGGCTCTTCAAAATAGGCGGGCCTGACTACTCTCAGACTCTTCTTACCTAAGTTACCTTGTCTGAAGCATTTTTAGAGTCCTATTTTGCATGCCCACAGCTTTCCTTCTCGATGTATGGTTCAATTATCATTCTATACGGTTCACCTGTGTTGTCTGCGACGAAGAAATTGGAAGGTACACGCTGGTCCATCCCTGCTTGGTGTGTTGGCATCATAATGCACATGCATGGTAGGTACTTATGGTCGACAGGGGGATATTAGTCACCTTCCATGGGCTGCTTCTGAGATCGTAAGCGTCACGACTAGCCTGCCTAGGGACTATCGTCGACCGCTCGACCGAAATCTAATCTGGAGAAGTGGTACACGCCTTTCTGTTGTATCAAAGGATTCGGAACACCTGAAAATTTGAGAACTCCCCTATTGATGGGAGGTGACATCTCTGTCCAAAGGAAAAAGGAATGACAAGAGGGAGATTCGAACTCCCGCCTCCATACGGAGATGAGAAACCCGCCTACGCAGGCAAGCTTATATAAGCTTGAGTCACACGCCTTGGACCGCTCGGCCATCTTGCCATGTTAGAATGAGTCACTTGTGATTACATCTCCACTCCTGCAATGGACGTCGCGGCAACAGACACTTCCCATGCGATCAAGATCTGGTTACAACTGCAATAGGTGGCTGTCGGTGTGATCAGCCATTGTTTCTCCTCGTTCCCCGACATTTCCCCGGCTGCTTGGACCTCATACCTTTTTGCGAGGAAGCGGAATCCCTTGATGATCCCGACCCCGCCGCTCGAGCCTACCTTTCACTCGTAGACAGGGCCGGATTTCGGCCTATCGCTCCCCCCCCCATCCATCGCTTTGCTCGCCATCGGCACTTTGTCCGTCCTTGACTGACGACAATCCTCTCGAGCCTGCTTTGGTCGAGCGAAAGCAATTTCGCGTTGGAAAGATGGGCAACGAAACCCGACTCATCCCATACATCGCTTTTGGCCGCCGCAGATGCGTCAAGATGCCGCTATTGAAACCTTGTATATTCGCACTGAGATGCCCAGGTCAACAAGCCTAGAGATACAAAGAAAAGACATTGAATGCCTATCTTCACTCGAGCCGCTCAGAGTGACGTCGAGCGTGTTCGTTTCTTCAGCAGATCTGGACTGAGTATTATGGGGCACTTGAAGGCTTCATTGCCGCACCAGTGCTAGAGATACCAGTCGTAAGGTGTACTTGCTGGCTCTTGCACGCAATGAATTGACACTCGTCAACTGGGCCATTGCATCCAATCACGGGAGAGTCGGGAGAAGGCGGTTTCGGAAGCTCTTCTTCCCTGGCTGTGATCCTCTGCCATTCTAGCAGAGCAGCGGGAATGTCTGTAATTTCAGCTAGTAGTAAACTGTGTAGACAGGCCAATACTCGTCAGGGAATGCCGGCATGGCAGTACATGGCCCGTGGGAAATAAGGCCACTTTCCGATGCTCGCTCGATCAGCGCTCGAAACTTTACGTTTGTGGGCTACCGCGTTCAAGTTGCTGTGCCAGTGTCTCTCAAGAGAATGGTGTCCTGGGACAGATAAGCAACTCGCTCCACGCCTGCCCTATCCACTCAAAGGTGAGCTTTATTCAGTGATTCCCAGATATGTCTGTTTTCCCTGCTATGCAGGGTGTTTTTTTGGACCCAGACAATCTTATATTAGCCACTTCGCAGAGTTAAAGCTGATCTGCATCTCTCTCATGACGTTAGCCGGCCCACGTTAGCAAGGGCATCAAAGTCATGGATACACAGGCTGTGGGTCGACCTCGCAGCGATTGTGACTTACCACTTGCCTGACGGATCAAAAAATATATTACTCAACGGCATTCCCACTGCCACCCGCACATCATACCAGACGACCCGATCGGTGCGGTGTCGGTCATTGCACTGCTAGGTCATGTGTCGGCGAGCGGCCCTTTGCGTGCGGATTCCCTTGACCTTTCCACTTTGATTCATCGCGGGCACCACTCAGCGCCCAGCTTCGTGGCAGGTTTTCTGGGACTATAAGTAGTCGGCCAATGCATCCAGTCTAACCCAAGCCAACATGCCACGATTTGCCTTCGCCCTCCTATCTACTGCCCTCGCAGCGGCGTCGTCTGTGGTCGCCGCGCAGTCTGGTTGCAAGTGTACCGCTTACGATTCATGCTGGCCATCGCAGTCTAAGTGGGCTGCACTGTCTGCAAACCTGACGCATCCCGTGTTCAGTGTCGTCCCGCCTGGTTACTACTGCCACGACCCCAACTATAACGCACAGTTGTGTGCCTATGTACAGGCGAACCACCAAGACGCACTCTGGATCGCTGATCAGCCTGGTGCGGCTCAGGAAGACAATGTGCAGTTCAATGCGACCTCGTGGTGCTACGTCGGTGACTCTCGGACAAACCCTTGCGGTCAAGGCCGGGTTCCATCTGTTGGCATAAATGCAACCTCGGTACAGGACTTGCAGGCCGCGCTCGCATTCGCTGCACAGTACAACTTGAAGGTGCACGTTAAGAATACTGGGTAAGCGTTGAGCCATTTGGTTTTGGACGTTCGAGATTGACGGTGCCCACAGGCATGATTTCCTTGGGCGCGGTTTCGGCCCTGGCTCGTTGATGATCTGGACGCACTACTGGAAGGGAGCTACCTACTCTGCTGATTACACCTACGCTGGCGGACAATCGTCGGGTGTTCCAGGTGATTTTTATTTATTTATTTACATCTTTTTCCTTGACTCATTGTGAACTTTTCATGCAGCGGTCACTGTCTCACCCGGTACACAGTGGTTTGAGGCGTACGAATTCGCATCTGCCAACGGTTTTACGATTGCAGGTGGCATTGGTCCCAACGCTTCAGTCGGTGCTGGCGGTGGTTGGCCAATGGGCGCTGGTCACAACATCATGTCCCCCACCCTCGACCTAGGTATGCGCTTTTCTACCCAATACCTGGCTGTTGATGTTGATATCGCCATTTAGGTGCCGACAATGTCATCGAAGTAGCAGTTGTTCTTCCTAATGGTACTCACGTCACTGCCAACTCTTACCAGAACTCCGATTTGTTCTGGGCGATTCGTGGTGGCGGAGGACCATCGTTTGGCATTGCTACCGCGATGACATATAAAGTTTACGCTCAGTTCCCGGTCTATGCGTCATTCTTCGAGGCAACGACCAACAGCTCGGTCGCCTTTGTCAATCTCCTTAACTCATTCCATGCTGCACTGCCTTCCCTTGCGGAAGCAGGGTGGTCCGGATATTACCCCTTCAATTCAGGTAACTACCTCGCTCTCATGTACCTTCTCCCCAACGGTACCACGGAGATCGGTAATGCCACACTCGGCGTCTGGATCAACGAGGCTACGCAGATCTCTGGTGTTACCATCAAGACTGACGCAACGGCGACGTACAGCAGCTTCGAAGCCTGGCTAATTGCGAACATCCTGGATCCTGTGGACGTTGTCGGGTTCAACTATGATGGTGCGACTGCCCTTGGTATCGGCGCGGCGACTTCCTCTTGGCTTCTTCCCACCGATGTCTTTTCGAACACGACTGCGTCCAACCAGCTCTCCCAAGCGATGGCTAAAATGAGTGGTGGTATCGGGCAGTACGTGCCTTGCCATGCAGTGCTGATTACTCGGGCTCATTGGTACTCTACAGACATGTCGGTGGTGGTGTGGTCTCGACTCACCCCGGGGACTACAACGCGATACATCCGGCTTGGCGCAACACGCTCGTCGATTTCGTGACATTTGCGGAATGGAAAGATGGCACGACGGAGACTGAACTTCAGGCTACGTTGCAGAACTTGACAGACTCGATGGCGCCCGTCCGCGCACTGACGCCCGGGGGCCCAAGGCAGTACTTGAACGAGGTGGGCATAGCACCCGTCTCCGACGGCATACTCATGCTGACGGTATTGATGTGATAGCCGGACTGGCTCGTGTCTGACTTCACTCAGGCTAACTGGGGCTCCAACTACCCTCGTCTGTTGTCCATCAAGCGAGAGATCGACCCGGATAACATGCTGCTCGTCTTCCAGGGCGTGAGCTCTGAAAACTGGGACTCCGAGCAGATATGTCCTTTGTGATCCAGCGCACTCGCAACCGGACTCTGACCTCGAGTTAACTTGCATTAATTACTCATTTATTATCTTGCATGAAGTCGAATTAACACACATATTTATGCTTAAATATCTGTTGTAGCGTTCGTTTTGTCAATTGTTGATATTCCGGTGGCCCTTCGGTTAACTTCGACTAATTGATTACTCATCGGATCGATGGATCCGGGATCCGGGCCGTGATCAGTCCGCTTAGTCAGTACATGTCATGCCTCTCGGAGCTGACAGCGCTAAGCGCTGAAGGCCGGCGTCGATATTATCCCTGCTCAGATTTTTCGCACCGACGACTAGGAGTGGTGTTGACGAGCACCATTCTATGTGAACACTATGCCGTCTCAGCGTTGCTTTTTGTGTCTACGATGGCTAGCCATAGCGGTAAGATTACTTGCTTATTGAGAATATCAGTATGACGTTACCCTTACCATGAATCTCCGGATCAGATTTCAATGTCTTGAAAGGCAAGAGGCTCCGGTACGAACTATATACTTACTTGCAACGTATATGCGATACATTGGATATCCCTGCCGGCAGGTGCAGGGAGGCTTCATGTCGTCGCACAAGATCTGTGGCGAAAAATTCCGAATGTGCAGTAGCCGAAAAACAGACCGGAGAAAAAAGAAAGGTTCACCACAAATCCACACTCCACAAACTAGACTGTAATTTCGTTCAAAACGCTGCAGTAGAGAATGGCCTGCCAATAGTGCATCGAGAGGACAAGGTAGCGTTAGTTGGTGATATCCAGAAGCCTTCTAAAGTTTTTTTAAATACCTCCTGTTCCCACTTAGCCCATCATAGATAAGCGGCAAAAGTCCTCGTTACAATTCCCCCAGGCCGCAGCAATACCCACTGTCACCACACAACACGTCAGGCGGACTTGGTATGAATGCCAGAGACCTTCCGGATGGCCTGCAGCAGAACCTAAAGCGCAGACTAGTAAGAGGCCCGATGATGGAATTCACAAATTGGCTACCTTTCTCTCTCTCTCTTTTTTTTCTATGTCAACAGATGGAGCACTTGACGTCGACTGGCTCGACTCGGACGCAGTATTCTTTCCTGCACGAAGCGGCTAAATATATGGATGATCCTAACTTGCGGCTTATGATCGGGGATTTTCGACCCGGCCTTTTGACCGTAAATGAATTCGGACGTTGAACGGTGAATCATTGGGAATCCATACCAGACGCTGCCGAGACGAACGCACGAAATCCCGGTCCTTTTCCCCCGCGTGCGCGTAGCGCCATCGCAAGATGCGGATGGATCATGACCGGCGCACTGGGCCGAGTCGCTCTCCGTGGTTGGTTCAGGAATACTCAGCCTGGCCCGGGATGTAGGGTGACCCTGCGGTGAAGAAAGCGCGATCGCATACGCTGACAGAAGAACGAGCAGACGGGCGCCACTGACATCCCATCGCAGTAGCGAATATGATTGGGTCGAGGCCCAGCGCCGACGGTGTGCGTGTGGGAGACTCAGCAAACGCGATATCGGAGATGCTCGTTCGGGGAAACTAACAGGGATGAATTCCCCCCGCGGCTTCGATCCCGGAGACATCGGGTCCGGATGTGTGACGAGTCGCTAAACGCAGAGAGGGTGCGACCGACAAACTTCCATCGCGACTGATCCAAACGTTTTGCCGCCAATGCGACTCGATGCCCGCGATGTGGGAGTCTCAACCGTGACGCCACTGGCAGAACAGATTCGGATGCGCGTCGGTCCCCCCCCCCCCTGCCTCCCCCGGTCGCGATTCATGATGTGCTGAACGCATCATGAAAAGTGCGTTGGCATCCGCCAACCGGAAGAGCTTATCATGGACTCGAACCCACCGCACCAGATCCCCCAAGCCGTTTCGCGTCACCTGGACTCGGTTTCTTGGTTTTTCGCCAGTATGTAAGAACTAAATGAAAAGGGCCACATACAATCGCCGGCTATCCTTTTTTTTTTTCACCACTCCACAGACACGCGCTCGCCACGCCCGTCGTTCGCTGTACCTCGCCATGCGGCGTGCGTAACCGAGCTATAATAACCCAAGGTACGCGACACAGTCCCGCACTATGGCCATTTTCCCCTCGAGAATTGGAGTTGGTGCCATCTTTTCACACCAGGGGAACGGAAGCAAAGGGGATTTCGGACTTTCAGGCAGCTTCGAGGGCGCTGTACAACTTCACCCGGCTGTTTGCATGTTCGCTTCTTCTGAACGGCGTCTCGAATCCTCAATGCGAATACCATGGGCGCGGCGCGGCCCGCGCCCAAAGCATCTTGGTGCTCTGGGAATGGCATCATTGCGATCCCACCATGCGACGCTGATCGGATTCCAGGACGCCGGGCCTGTAATAAATGATAACGTGTTGGGATACATACATATGTATTCCCTGGATGCCCAGAACGGTGAAGTCTTAGCTCACATCACGATGCCAACACCGTTGTCGGTCATAGTTACGTCCCGTTCGAGGCCCAAGCGGTCACATGTACGTTATTCCTTGTTTCTTTTCTCGTAAACACGACGTGATCGGACGGAGTGCGCACAGCTACCGACGCCGGCGCCGCCGTGCACAAGAAATGGCGCCCGAGGAAATTTCTGCTACCAAGTATGACGAGCGCTCCACACGAGACCGGTACATGAAACAGGCGATCCTGTGACACGTGTTGGGTCGTCAGACCTGGTAACACGCCTTGGGACATGTTCGGGAGTTTTCGGTCGCACGTCGCAAAGGAAGGAGCTTGGTGTCCCGAAGACGTCGGGGATCAGTGCCAGGATAGGAACAGCACTAGAGAGAGGCCCACGCGTAACGCCCCCGGCATCACGCGACTTTCCCATTAGGATGCTAGATTCGCTCAGTGCCATTGTCAAATGGCGAAATGCGCGGGATACTCCACTATGGGATTCCAAAGTGCGAGACGACCTCACTTGCAGAGTGCCGCGGCGAAGACATGGCAACATGGTATTGTGTGACTGAAAGGCCTTCTATTCGCGAGGTGTCAGGTCCGCTTTGGAGAGAGGCTAACTACACGACAGCAAGTGGGTAACGGTGAATGCCCGCAATCGTGCAATCGACTGGGAGATGGGCGGACCCAACAGATACGAGCAGGTGTACCCACTGTCAAAGCCAACCAATGTGACACATCAAGAAGCTCATGTGTGCACTCAAAGTTATCACATACATAGCAGGTGTGAATGGGAACGGCGTGGAACCCGACCATGCGTGTCAGAAGCCTTTGAGATCGAGCCTTGGGCGTGATCACTAACCGAATAGTGTCACAGCCGTCGGCGCCAAGGATAAATCTAAATGCTCGACCTTGCAACCGACGTCAGTAACCCGCTCTCTCGACTTATACTTTTGCCGTGTGATACATCCGAGTCTGAGTCCGTGGTCGAGCATATTACCTGGCTGATCCAACAGAGTCCCCAGGCGCCAGCGCGTGTCATGATCCAGAGTGCCACGCGCACGCCAGGGATCAGTCGTACCACGTCACGAACATCCCAAATGTCCCGATGGTGTGTAATCTGGCCTTGCTCGTTAAAACAGAGTCGCGTCATGACAGGAAGTTGGAAGTGGAGCGGCGATGGGAGAGAAAGAAATGTCCCCGGTATCGGGAGACACGGCGAAGCTGGGTCAGAGAGGGACAGTTGAGATTCGGCGGGAGAGGACAGGGGATGGCGCAGCACGAGCCTCCTGGGCATTCTGTACGTGGTATGAAGGTCCGGAAGAAAGAGGATGTTGAGCGTGTACTCGACAAAGCTCTTCTTGTGACCATCTAGAGCGGTACGTAAGATGGCGGCGATCACACAGGGGGGGAAAAGGGCACCAAAATACACTGTTTCGCTAACGTCGTCTACCTCCGCCCAGCTGCGGATTGCCTTGAACCATGGATCGTCACCGGAGCTGTTTGGTGGACGCGCCCCCAAAAGGGTGTGGAGAATTGACAGTGGTCGGGGCACATCGACGGCGCAACAGCGACGGGTGAGTGCATGAATGTCGGAGATGAACGCACGGGACGTAGCAGTGATTAGTGGGTTCTCGTATCTAGGAGCCGTAGGTAATTGTCCGACTGGAGGACAGTTCACGCACTTACACTGCCCTGAAGTCAGGACATCCCCACAGCCAAAACGTGGGAGGACGCGCCTGCACGAGGGTCATAAAAGAACTCGGAAGTGCCTAGGAAACTAGGGAAAGCAGCGTCGTGGCCACAGACCTCGACGGCGGCCGAGCTCCTGTGGATGATGGACAGCTCCCCTGTGGAAGAGGACTTGTGCAATGTCACCTGGGCTGGGGCAGTCGGGAGCGGAGACAACGGTTCAGGGTGGGTATTTGCCATGGACGTGGATGTGCACGCTGGCGAATGAAGTAAAAGCAGAGGGACACCACCGACGCAAGCAGAGCAAAGGGGGCAGCGACAGACCCACCAAGTTAAACTCGCGCCAGCCTCTGCCAGGAGGTGCCATGTTTTGACATGTATTTGCTGGTATAATAGATTAGTAGTGTCACATGCCCCTATTTCACTTGGTAATCAGCCGCTCCTTTGACAGCGCGTCGTACTCCATTGCCACGGACTGCTCCACATGCACCCGCACGTCCAGCTCCATATCGCGAGGCGAGCTCGCCGAATACTCCACGTCAATCGGTGTCTTCTGTCCATCGCACTGTGAATGGAATTCAGAGACAACAGGTCGCCCCGGTTGAAATGGTCGAGTGAGGATGATATTCTCAAATCGAGCTATCTCGCCAGGTTCAGAGAGTTCTAAATGGCGGCGATTAGGAGGCTCTTGGTGCTTGGAATCCAGGGGAAAACAATACACACCTCGTAGATGAATCAAGATCCGCTGACTCATTATCCAGGTGACCGCATATCCCAATGAAGCTCTAATGGGAAAATAGCATTTTTCTCGTCGGTAACGGTAGTAGAGCTTTTATTGCCACTTACCCAGCAGACTGAATGCCGCGGACACCGTCTTGAGAATAAGCAGTTTGATCGGACATGATGACAAACTCACCTGCACAGCTTCCTCGCTTGCTCGGTAGAGGACCAGATTGAAGACATTGACAGCTTCGGAGAATGCTCAGCACAGGAAGGGCCAACAACAGGGTAAAACAGGTCTCACCTGTCAGAGCCAGGAAATATCCTAGCCCGTCGTAAATCATTCTACAAACCAGGGTCTTGTCAACGCGGTCTCGCGTGTGATGTAGGCCGCCAGCCCTTACGTTCTGATCAACCGAGACAACCTAGGATCAAAATAGATCCAGCTTAGCGTCCGCTTAACGGGTATGGGTAAACCAACAGACCCACCTCCCATTGATAGAATTATATCGCACGAGGTAGATTGTTGAAATGGCCATTGACCCACTGTCCCAGACCATTGATGCGACATAATACAGCCATGCGGTCGGATATGGACCGTCATTCCCAGGAGTACAACTAATGGGCGGTCAACGCATGTTCATTCGGCACTCGATAGCACCCACCTTCCCTGTAGTCACGCGGAGCATATGATTAATCGTGCCTTGGTGATATAGCAACCGCACTAGACTCACATTGTTCGAGACCGCTAGAATGTTGATTTCAGTGACTTGCATGTGGTGCCCAACAACGGAAGCACTCACGGGCACGATTATACATGTTGGTAAACCACTCAAACTGTGCAAATACGTCAAGTAGGATCGAGCGGCGAACGGAAGAGCGTGCTGACCGCTGCCGTGATGCAGAAGGCTATGGCGAGCATGACGCCGACAGTTGTCTCCCTCCGAGCGATGTTGAATGTTCTTTTTGAGAAGGACATTGAGCAAGCTAGTCAGAGCGAAAAACACACTTGCCTGACGCCGAGGATGCCTTGTGATATCATAGTTTGGAGAACTAGAAGACTGTTGAGTAGAAAAAGAGCGAAGGGAGAACTCGAGGCTGGGTCGAACCTTTGAAGATGGGTGCTATCACATAGTATTGTTTACAAGACTCGGGGGTGAACGAGGTGGCGAGAACGCCATAATTGCTGACAACCATGACAGCGATACTAACATAACTGTCGCCCGATGAGAGGAGAGAAACAAGCTGGCTGGGGAGAGGCAAGACGGACCGAATGAGAA
The DNA here is from genome assembly GCA_038089935.1 of Boletellus emodensis. NCBI lineage: Eukaryota > Fungi > Basidiomycota > Agaricomycetes > Boletales > Boletaceae > Boletellus > Boletellus emodensis. The sequence goes on from JBBPLU010000065.1 coordinate 10,427, forward strand.
CGAAAAGAACGCATCCCAGGCTGAAACGAAAGTGGACGGTCAGCCATCGTCGATGCAAGGACGAATCCACGAGATCAGCACCTTGGGCGGAAGATGTTTGATTGACTTCGATAAAAACGCAACTCGGAGGGTAGTGTGAGCAAGTAGCTGGGATGTGGTGAGCGAGAAAGCAAACGGAGACGAAAGACAGACTCACTCGTAACCAGCGATCGAGAGCGAGATGATTCGCAGGTATTTTTCAGACTCTGCACCAACACTCATCAGGAATAGGCTGTGGAAAAAGTTGAATCGAGAACAAAAAGGGTGAGCTAATTTATATCGGTTTCGTGGCTCGCCTCACCCACGATGCCGCAATCTTGCAGAATGCCGTCTGCTGCCGTTAATGAACAGCAAGGGTGCTGTGCCCGATGGGGCTAGAGGTGAGGACGGACCTGAATGGCAAAAGGGCGCGCCAGCATCCATGCTGTCGAGATGAAACAGTGTTTATAAACTCGCAGTCGCATGTGCCACCGAATCCCTTGCCTTCCCGTTTGAAATTTAGCTGTCCTTTCTGAAACAGCGCCCATTTCGGTGGGGTCCGACGGCGCTCGCATGGCTCCGGCGGTTACATCTCAGCGCTCCCAAATACCACACCGCCCCGCAGCCTTGATTGTCGTCCCAACGGCAGCCTCTTTGAGGCCTCTGCCGAGTGTGGCCCTGGTGGTAGCAGCCACGCCAAGTAACGGCCCGAATCAGCTCAACCGACATCGTAAATGCCGTATCATGTCGATGGCTCATCGCTCTTGTTTCCATCGTCCAGTTAGGGGCGGTGCACTGGACTTGTGGACCAACACGATAGGGCAACATGTGATCCCCAGACTAATCCCCAACCCGGTCAAATCCCACATTTTCTGATTGATGCCAGAGCTGGGGGTGGCTATCCGTAGGGGGTGAAAACGTCGCCCATCTGCCTCCGCAGCGGTCACGTTCAAGCTCCGCCTCGAGGCCGCCGCCCGATGGCCTGGGCCATGCGCGCCAGACGAACCCCAGACTAAGCCCCAATCTGGCCGAGTCCCACATTTTCTGAGCAAGGCTGTCAAAGATGAATCGAGTATCACAGATGCGTCTGCTATCCAAAGCTGCTAATGGCGTGTTCGGATGATGTGGCGAGTTCAGCTCGGACATACTATTCGACAGATCGGTGGCAGATCATCACAATCAGTGCCATTGGCATTCACTGGAAATAGATGTGATGCAATTTTATCAGCTTCCATTGCTGGCAATGATGGTGCGCAGACCATGCTCGCGAGGACGTGACCTACGCGCACGAGCACGGGCGACTAGCAGACAGCGCGTCTGCCTGCGGACCGTGCTCGTAAGCACGCTGTGAGACGTGATGAAGGCTGGATGTCAATGGGGTGCGGGCGCGACGGGTGTGCGCGGACAGAGCGTTTCCTGGTGGGCCGTGCTCGCGAACATGCGGGGTGAGATGGAAGACGAGGTTGTGGGGGAGATAGGGGCATGGGGCACGATTCAATCTCCGCGCCAACATGTGGCTGTGTCACATGCATTCCGACGGAGCACCCGATCTCGAGTTCCCGACTGTCCTCAGTTGTCTGCGCTTGCCTTGTCGGCCACTTGTTGCGCTTTGTCCCTGACGATAACGGCTGAGGACAATGAAAAATGGTTCCTACAGTAGATGATGTAAATCTCGTCGGGCATCATGCAAGGAATTTCATCGGTGTTAAACTGTAGGTCTCAGCGTTCTCGCTGTTTGATTTCAGCCTGTCTTGCTGTGATGCGTTGACAGCGTAGCAGCGGACAGACCCCACGCCATCTGTCAATGAGCATCCCTTTCGCTTATCATTTGAAGGTGCTCGTGAATATTCAGTGGCTATTCAATGCTCGGAACGCAGTATGTTTTCCCCCTACTCTAGACCGTCCATCGAACCTCTTGACGAGGCCGTGCGTCGTGAAGACAAGCGTTGCATGCTTACCGGAAAGAGAGATGCTAGCGACGGCTGGAAGCTGCCACACATCATCCCACAACCAACCGATAGGAATATCAGAGAAGAAGGCGAGGTAGGCAGCTGTCAGATCTCCTGTCGGCCAACGCGGGAAAGTTGCGCAACAACTCCATTCTGTGAGTGTCAACGGTCTTACTGATGTTCGCCGATGTCTGCCTCCTCGAGCTCTAGGCGGATAGTTCGAGAACATCACGACAATTGCCACCGAGCCTTGAATGTGATTTTTTTGTGGCTTCAACCCATCAAAGTGCGTCCACCCGATCTCTGCTCTTGTGCACTTTCCTATGTCCGTCCGCAGGGTATCGTGCTCGACAGGGGGATGAAGGCGGAAATTGACACACCCGATACTGTCACGCTCTTCCCCTAGCCCGGTTCCTTACACTTCACGCGCTTTGCTGCGAAGTGGTTCGGATCTCCGGAGCGGCAGAGTACATTACCAACATCCTGTTTAATTTCCGTCCATCCTTGCAATATTCGACCAGCTGACGTGTGCAATCTATCCTATTCAACCTGGTCTCGCTATCACTAATCAGCTACGCGTGAAAGTGGACGAAACAACGAGCTTCAACACGTGCCAAAACTTTCCAGGCCATCAGTAGTCGAGCCATCACTTGCCAAGACGTTTGTCTGATCTCCCCTCGAAGGTACAGGCGAACCGAGCGCAAGTAGGCCTATCAATTGGCAGGCCCGCATCTGACTGGGTTTTCCCAGCGCCAAAATATCCTGCTTGATCGAGCCACCGAGCACGCCCCGATTTGAACAGAGAATAGGAATCCCAGATCTCTCTCACATGGGTTCACTTTGGGCACGATCCATGCTCCGTCAGAGATTCCCTGTCTCACGGCTCTGGCAGTTACATGTCGTGATCGTCTTAAGCGCTCCTAAATACCACTTCGCCCTGCAGCCTTGATCGTCGTCCCATCCCCGACCACTGGCAGCCTCTTCGGGGCCTCTACCGAGCGCGGTCCGGGCAGGAACCCAGCGCCGACCAGCCACGCCAAATAACGGCCCATCAGCTCAACCGACACCGTAAGTGCCGTACCGTGTTGTTGGTGGCTCTGCACCAATAACGTCGCGGTGTTTGTATCGTTGAGTTGAGGGGCCTTTGTGCTCGTCGGCAGGTCGTCCAGGACAAAGTGCAGCAAGGGGAACAGCGCATTGTCTTGCACCTCCATCGCGTGCTTCTCCAGCTCCCGTCTCCACGCCAGATACTCGCACTGTCGCGTCGCAAACCCGTACTCTGCCAACGACGAGAGCAGGTCGTTAAACGTCGGAAGTGGGTTAGCGACGATGTGCAACACCGTTTGTGTGGCGTTCGGAAGTGGAGCCACCGCCGCAAGTGCTGTGCACCGCGCGACGTGGTCGACGGGCACCATGTTCACCGTGTTGTTGATGTCAGGGACGAGCCCGAGTTGCACGCACCCTTTGACGAGTCGCCAAATGAAATCGTCCGTATTGGTCACTGTGCGCCCGCATCAACGAGAGATGAATCTCAGGGAACAATGCACACACACCCGCTGTCTTTGAATCTCCGACAACATATCCGGGCCGGACAATATGTCCTTTCAGGCCTCGCTTCCCTGCCTCGAACAACAACTTTTCGGACACCCACTTGCTTTGGCTATATCCACTTTTGAGGCCCGTCCTCGCGCCCTCGAGGTCGTCGTCTTCGGGTATGCCCCTGCGTTCGACATCCGTGTGCGACAACGAGTCAGAAAGTTGAACATAACGCTCAGTATCGACAACCGCTGTCGAGGAAACGAAAACAAAATGTTTCTGTTTCGTCGTCGAAGCGAGCTCGACTGCGGTGATGGTCCCAATCACGTTTGGCGATCTGAGTCTCTCGTACGGGTAAACCCAGTGCACCTGTGGATTCTGAGTTCAGGCTTCCGACGAGGACTGATGTAAAGACGAACCAGAGCGCCATTGTGCAGCACCACGTCGGCCTCGCCCGCGATTCGAGCCCACGTATTTTCACTCAAGCCAAATCGTTCTTGTCCAAGGTCCCCGGTGACTACCTCGAGCCTCCCCGAGGCCACCCATTCCTCGTCCCAGACACCACGATCGGTCGATCCTTGCTTCAATCGTTCCAACCCTTTGTCAACCGAAGTAGACCGCACGAGACAAATGACTTTCTGGACTCTTTGTCGACGCTGGAGGAGATCTCGAAGGATAAATGCACCGAGGTACCCGGTAGCCCCCGTAAGGAACACCGTCAGGGCACGCGTTTCAACGTCGAAAGATAACGGTGGGTATAAACTACGCAGGCGAGAAACCAGCCTTTCGAAATCTTGTCCATATTCAGCAACGACAGGCGTGATTTGTCTCCGTGTGTCATCTACCGTGTGCACCGGGGTGGGCGGAGTCGAATTCAAGTCTCGAGGGGCAATACCAAAGTCTGGAGCACGCAATGTATCCACGGCCGCTGCCAAGCCACTGATGGTCGGCTGAGCAAAGATAAGGCCCAAAGGTGCCTCGACGACGAACGCCTTTCGTATCTCGAAAATGAGTCGAGTTGCTAGGATCGAGTGTCCGCCAAGATCAAAGAAACTCTCGTCCAACGGTATTGTCTCTGGCGGGTTGGATAACACCTCCGCCCATATCGAACATAGCTTTTCTTCTGTGGCGCTGGTGGCTCTTTTATTATCGTTCCTGAGGGCAGCTTTGTTTTCGGCCTGCGCGAGGTGAGCATGAGCTGTATCCGGAAACGGAAGCGCTGGTTTGTCTATTTTCCCATTGGGGTTAAGCGGCATCCGGCGAAGAGGAACGAATACTGGCCGAGTGCGAGGCGTTAGCCTAAAGATCGACACCGTAGCACATCATCAACGCACGTGAAGGGATGCTGTAGCTCGGTAGTTTTGTCTTGAGATGGTCCCTGACGTCTTTGATAAGACGCCTATATTTTGGTATACTTTTGATCCCGTCGGCTTCTTCCGTGCCACTGAGCTCACTCGTGAAACCGTTCAACAGCGCGCCCTCGAGCGGCACAAAGTAGCTGACGAGTATCTTTTCTTCGTCCTTGTCTCTCCGCACGAGCGTCACGTTCTCGCGAACGAGTGAGTGCTGGCTCATCAAGGTGTCGATCTCGCCCAGCTCGATTCGGAAACCGCGTATCTTGACTTGGTCGTCCGCGCGCCCCGCACACTCCACACGACCGTCGGGAAGGTAACGCCCGAGATCGCCCGACCTGTACATCCGATCGCGGATCCCCTTCCAGTGCCGTGACTCGGGCCCGGCGAGGCCTTGCAGTGGGTGCAAGATCGTGTCTCTCCGCGGCGGTGACGACGCAGCAAACCAATTCGAAACGAATTTTTCCTTGGACGCCTCGGTGTCGAGGTAGCCCTCCGCCAAGCCACCTGAGCGCACATAGATCTCCCCGACCTCGCCAACCGCACACGGCACGGTCTTGTCTGACCGATTGACCACAAGCAGTTGGACATCGACCATACCCTCACCGGCAGGCATGATGTCCTTCTGGGTCGCAAGGAAAGTGGGATCTTCAGATACCGATGGGATAGGGAAATAGGACACCGCACGCTGTGTCTCTGTAGTCCCGTACATGTTGATAATTTGAACATTGGCAGCAAGGGACTGGAGCCGAGAACAGTCGCGTTTGGTGAGAACATCGCCGACGAAGAAGGCGCTGCGAAGAGAAGGAATCTGTCGGGTAGCTTGCGCGGAGAGAAGTTGACCCATCGCAGGGGTAAGGTGAGTAACGGTGACCTTGTTTTCATCCATCCATTCTGCGAGTCGGCCCGGTGTCCCAATGTCTTCTGCCGTAGGAACGTAGAGCTCTGCGCCGAAAAAAAGAGGCGTGAAGACTATGGGAGATGTGAGCCGCGGGAGCGACTACGAGATACTCGACGCTCACTATCTCGCTGAATAGGGTCATGAGCAATGCCACTAAGCATGGTGAATTTGGAGAAATCGCCCAGCGCGAACCTTTCGCCCATCCAAGGGAAGAAATGTGTCAGACTATAGTGGCGGCCCTGGACCCCTTTTGGGATCCCCGTGCTACCGCTCGTAAAGGACAAAGTACCGACACTGTCAGGTCCAAGGATGACGTTTGGATCAGTTTCTGATAGGTGGTGACGCGACTTGAGCACGTCGACGCCATTGACGTTGCCTCCCAGAATTTCGCCGGTTGGCGAAAACTCGAGCGCGGGAACTTCGACGCGAATCTTGAGGTCATTTGAGAGAAACTCGCGGACGCTAGGTCCTATCCTCCCTGCCCCGGCGAGAACGACGAGTCCACGGGGCCGGGCAACTTGCAGGTAAATCTGCTGTCGCGCTGGAGGGTACGCAGGATCTAGAGGGTAGTGTGGGAATTGCTTGATTAGTGTTGGAGATAACACCCAAAGAACAACACACCAATGACGGAAAATGTCGCGCCGGCCTTCAAGACTGCCATGACGGCAACAACAAGTTCCACACTTCGATATGCGTAGATCATTACGACTTCTTCTCGCATGACACCTCCTTGAAGAAGGTGATGTGCCAGGATGTTGGATGCTCGCCTGATATCACCATACGTGTAGGTGCGTGCGTCTTGTTTCTCGTCCAGAGTTGCGGAGGAAAGGCTCTGGATCACACATGATCGGTCTTGCCAGCGGATCGCATTGCGCGAGAAAACGTCTGTTATTGCACCCTTCCAACCACACCAATGGAGATCTGCAGTTGGGTCGGGTAGATGGGCCCTTTGGCTATTGGTCAATAAGGACGTTGACCCAACCAGGGTGGCGGGATTTGCGGACACCTTTCGCAGCAACACCGAGAGCTGGTCAACGATGAACGAGATACGGACGGGTCTGAAGAGCAGAGAATTGTAGAGGATGCGGAGTACTAAACGGGGGACGAGGGGAGAACGCGTCGTGGCAGGGGGTCGTGTGACAAAGATGGTGAGGTCGGATGTGAGACTAGTTGAACGGATAAAGTTCTCGCGAGGCTCGTCGGTCTCGTCAAAGAAACGAACACGAAAGAGCGGACGAGTGTTTTCAGTCGTGTCTTCCTTGTCCTTACGCAGGGCTTGAACGATAGTCTCGTAGGGAAGAACGTCGGCCTCTGCCTCCTTCTCGATAAACTGGACTCGTTGTACGATAGTCCAGAAAGTATCAGATGGATCGACAGCCAACCGCAAGATCAAAGGTGCACTGGCAGTGGCAGATGAAGAGCCGATGACGATGTCGGTGTCCCCAGTATAACGATGTAGCAATACGGTGAAAGCGGCAAGGAGGAGGTGGAATGGGGAAGGAGTGTGTTGCGCGTCACCGTCCTCTGCAACTCCGCCATCTGCGTGGAGAGCGAGCTTCAGCAAGGCGAGGGATGTTTGTTCGGGGAGATCGGTTGTGTGAGCAGCTTCGATTAGTTTGTTGGTTTCAGCTGGTCGTGGATAGTCGGTGGGCAAGGATATCGACGGGAGGTTCTGCAGCCTCGCCAGCACCCTGGAGAGAGCATCCGATGCCATCGCGCTGGACGCGTTCGAGCGAGAAACCTGACTCGACCACGATTACTAGACAGCACTACCATAAACGACCGTCATCTAATCTCGGACATATTTCGGCCGACGGCTCCGTCTGGGTGGACTGCTCCTCCAGCGCCCCTCCAAGGTGGCAACGATGCCAGCTGAACGATGCACAGAAAACGACGAGATCCTGCTCTAGTCGTTATCTGTGACCAGGCTCCAAAGGCGAATCATATGGTCACGGTAACCGCCTCCGAGATAATGGCCGTTCGGAGATACAGCAACGGCGGAAACTTCGTTCGCACCTGCGTACGCGACAGCAAGTTTCCGAAGTGGCCCTCCGACAACCACTTCCCACAGGATAACACGGCCGTCTTCGGAACCAGTAACGATGCGCCGCCCTTGATGATATGCTGCGATAGAGCGTATCCAGTCGTCATGAGCGTTCGTGTGCTCGTAAAGCAGTGAGCCGGCGACAGGGTCGAGGAACACGATAGACTTGTAGGCCCCGCAGATGAGCTGCTTCTGCTCAAGCCGCACCAGCGCAAACACAGCTAGGTTCCCCGTGAGATCGATCGTGAGGGCCAAACTGGCGAGTTCAAGGTTCCAGACCCCGATGGTTCCGTCCTCTGCACCAGTCGCCAACTGATCGGCGTGCGGTGAGAAGACGACGGAAAGGATGCTGGATCGGTGACCTTCCAGGGGACCCGCGACAACCTCGCCCGTAGAGGTGCGAGGACAGTCTGATCATCAGACACAATCGCCAACCGTTTCGAGTCAGCCGAGAACGACATCGAGCGGACTGAGGAGGAGTGTTTATGCGAAGGGACGATGACCTTTGTCCAGCTTGCTACACTCCATAATACCACCGTACCATCGGCGCCACCGCTGGCGAGAAGGGATGCATCTGACGATACCACTATCGCAGCCACCCCGCTTCCGTGGTGCATAGCCCTCAGCTGTCGCTGTCCTTCTATTTGTCACATCCGAATCGTTCCGCCATGCGAACTGCTGACGAGACACTTATCCGAGAGAAAACCGAGCGCAGAGATGGTTCCAGTATGGTTCGACAGAGTTCCGAGATATCTTGGTGCCAGTGTCGGTTTCTTCTTCGAGTTGCGTCGGAATGTATTTTTGATGCGGTACGATACTCTTCGCATACTTATGTACGGGCGAGAGAGAGATAAAATGAAGGGTCAGATTAGAGTTTGGGTGGAGCGCAGCCTCTCGCACCGGTTGGAATATTATTAAATTAGTACAAATCCGACGTCTCCGTCCGTCGACGGCGAAGAACGCGTACCTCTTCAGGGAACCAGACAGCTGCTAGATCTGAACGACGTCTTCTACATGTGATGTGACGAGTGTATAAGGAAGGCACGTGATCCAGCTGTTTCACTTACATAATACGGTGCGTCCGCATATAAGCGTAATGTAATCCTACGGAACCTTGTTGGATAAATCGAGTAGCAACTAGAATTCGCAAATTTGTACTATCTCATGCGGCAAAGTTGGCGAGCCTCCTCTTGATCTCCTGCAATCGGCTCCGCTCGGCTTCCAGCCGAGTTCGCCTACTCTCGATTTCCGGACCCTCGCTCACTAGTTCCCTCATACGATCTGCAAAGTTGCGCGTCGAAGTCGTGTCGGCCACAACACGCCTGAGCAAGGTAAACGACAACCTTTCCGCTAGAGCCTGGTGCAGTGAGTGCTCAATCTTCAGTGGGATGTAGTCAATAATACGCTGTATGACCACCGCTCAGCCTCTCATTGCATCGGTTTGGTAGACAGTTCCTACCTTGCTTGCAATGGTAAAGTATGCGCGCACATCTGCCATGACGACCAGCTCGTCATCGAATACTTTGTCTTGAGGAGACAGACGAGTCAAATCTTCGACGGTAAGACCCGTGTAGCCTGCTTGAGCTAGGCAACGCAAGGCCTGTTCCACTGGTGGGACCACGGGTTCTGCATAAGTAGGAGCTCTGTACGTGGTAGACCCGGAATGTGCATAATTGACAGACACGTGTGGTTGACCGCCAGAAGGGTCACTGGTAGGTGCTTGATGTATTCCCTGGTCATACAACTTGTAGTCTCCAGGCCTTTGGCGAGCATGACGGTACTTGGCAAGCCATTTACCACGAAGGTTATGGTAATCGCTCAAGCTTTCAGTGTAGGCTGGGGAGATCTCAAGATCCAGCGTTCCCCTGATCGCGGAGAGTGCTCCCCTCTTGTGTTCTTCCACATCATCACGGATAAGATCTCTACAGTAGAGATATAATAAGCATTTACACCAAATGTTCGTGCACAACACAGTGCTGGCAACGTACAAGATCTGGTCGTGGAGGACTCTAAACCGACCAAAGTGCGTCTTGACAAGTTGCTGGATGACATCATCGAGCACGTCATTTATAGACGTCAAACACTCCTCCATGGGTGGAGACCACAAGGCCGTGAATTCATTGATGAGGCGAGTCTTGGCTTCGTACGGGATGTTACCAGGAAGTTCCCAAGCGATTGACCTCCATCATCCGTTAGATCGCATAACCAGTCCCGGGGAGGAGGAAAAAACGGACTCCTTGATGGTTTTGTGAACTTCCAATACCCCCATGATGCGTACCCTCGCATTCGCGGTTACAGCGGCTTCTTCTGGTTCAAAGGCATTCATCCGTATATATTGTTGTGGATGTTCGAAAGGACGGAAATCCGAAGCGGTTCCTCGGATCCTCTGAGCAAATATGGTGTAGAGCGCACGATTTCGCTGCGCGAGGGTCTTGTCAGAGTTGGCGCCTGAAACGAGGCCCTTAAAGGCATTGCAAAATGCGCCAACCCTCGCGAGGACCTCGCTTTGCGGGTCGGCTTCCGAAGGCCTTGGTAGAGTACGGAGCTCATCCAAGCAAGAGGCAAGTAACCGCTCGACATCCTGTTTGAGTTGCGGCAGGCTGCACATACAACCCATTGAGTCCAGAGTCAACCAAGGGCATGGTCACACCACGTACACTCTTCTGATATGATCAACGAGCAAAATGCTGATGTCTGATACGAATGCTGGGATCCCAAAACGCCTCCGGTTAGTGACTTCACTCCATGGCGAAGTCGTGTTAAAAAAGTCAGCTGCGATGTGCTGGAGCGCAGATCTTGAAAGACCTTGTGCCCGCTGAGCATCGTCAGGGAGACGAACGCAATAATACCCGTGTCTCAGAATGTGCTGACGTCCTTCAAGGACATCAACCCATTGCTGGTTGGCATTGACAGCACCAGCCCCGAGCATATCAGGTTTCGTAAGGACCCCTTCGAAAGCTTCCGGTGAGAGAAAAGTGCATATTGTCCGGTGTCAACAAACCTATGGTGCGCTCTCCCTCTGGATCAGCTTCTCTCGCTAGAGTCACAGATAGCTGATTTTGTATGTCGTCTGAACGGATATATGGTCATTAGTGACATCTCTGACTAACGAAGGTTCTGTGAGTTACCGCTCATAGGTATAGTGGTCAAGATGATCGTGTTAGGTCGACTGATGTTAGATTGAGTAAGTCGTCGCACCAGGTCGACAATTTCCGGGTCCTCATTTTGTATCAAGCCTAGGAAGGAGTTAGCACGGAGGCACGCATGGATAGTATACTGACCAGGTAAATCCACAAAGGACAAGTCGGTAGCAGTAGGATCTTGAATGAGGACAGAGACTACGTTTTGTGAAAATTTGAGTAAACCGGGCGAAGTAAAGTTCCTCAGGTCCTGTATGCTCATCCTATGGAAGCTCTCTGGGGGAAGATCTGGGTTGAGAATAGCCGCCTGGGCACGACGGAGCCATACTTCCACTTCATTCCTGTTAGTGATGGTGGGCCCGAAATCTACTTTCCGGAGTCGGGTAGTGGAACGTCCATTTGAATCGTACTCAAAGCGGAGTGTAATCTTGCAGGACCATGATGTTGCACTGGTAGACATTGTGCATTCCATGGGACACCTGTCTGCCAGATGAAGGCGATAAATAAACGGAAAGGATTGGGCATACCGCGTGCAGGTTCCGCTATCTCGGGGAACGTTGACCTAGTGTAATCAGTCAAGAACCCTCTCTAGCCTGATAAACATTTTGCGAGACTTACTCCACTGACTGCTTCAACGAGGGAGCTTTTACCAGCTGATGAGCGTTGCGGAGAGTCAAACCAATTTTATTTCAGAGAATGTGGATACGCACCCGACTGGCCACCGATGACGACGATTGAGGGAACATCAATCACTGTCGATGCACTGGATAAACGGGGTCAATAGTACAGAGGGGGATGGTGGGGCTCCGAACTTGCCCCAACAAGCGCAAGTCACTAATCAGTTGCATCAGTTCCCTGCGTCGACGAGCGTACTCGCTCGACGCAAAATCGAGCTCCTCCCAGTCGTCATCTAGAGGGGGAGTTATCGCTGTTGTGACAGAAGGGGATGGATCTGCAACGGGATACCTCGCCCGTCTCAGTACTGAACGGTTCAAGATGGAGCTCATAGATGACAGATGATGGGGAGAGTGGTGGGAGGAGGCAGGCTTTATCTACCTTGTGGGTGCTGTGGACGCAGTGCCAAACAACGACGCTCTCGGCAATCTCACTATTGTTTGGGATGTAAAGTTGCATATCCTGTGAGAATCCCATGATAGCGATCAGTGAGACACGATAAATTTGCGATGGGCTACTGAAACTTGGGATCGTATTGAGGTACTGTTATCGTCCAACCGGAAGAGTTGACGGATGTACTTTTCTGTGGGCGCGAAGTATATCCTGACACTCACTGACACGAATGTATTCCCGACCGTGGATCCAGTACCGCTTACTTGACAGCTGTGCATAGCTGCACTGAGGAAGACCCTGGGTCCAGGGACCCACTGGTGCCCACAAGCACGCCACCGCCACAGGCTTCTTGCAAGTTGAGTTAGCCACCTCTGCCCACTATACCGCCGGAGGGCCAGGATAGAATTCCGTGAAGCTGGCAGCATCCACTGTGCAATAGCAAAACTCCCCAACTCGGTCGGTCATGCGAAAGCGGCGCGCGGACAGTAGATGACACAATCACCACTCTTGCTTCTTAGATTCGCCTAACAGAATGATGCTAGCATTCCCAAGCACACCAGCTCAGCACCCGGGCCACCTTACCACGACCACCATGTCTGAATCCATCATCATCGACGAAGTCTTTGTGGGCGGCATCTCGTCGAGGTTCACAAACACCACGGACAGCGTTGACTCCAGCTTACTCATTCATGCCCTGCAGATGCGCTGCTTCCGCTCAAGCCACACCAGCGCAAACACAGCTGGATTCCCTGTGAGATTGGTCGTGGCCAAGCTGGCGAGTTCAAGGTTCCAGAGTCCAATGCTTCCGTCCTCTGCACCAGTCGCCAATTGATTGGCGTGTGGTGAGAAGACGACGGAAAGGATGCTGGATCGGTGACCTTCCAGGGGACCCGCGACAACCTCGCCCGTAGAGGTGCTCCAGACGAGGACGGTCCGATCGTCAGACACAATCGTCAACCGTCTTGAGTCAGCCGAGACGACATCGAGCGGACTGAGGAGTGTTTATGCGAAGGGACGATGACCTTTGTCCAGCTTGCTATGCTCCATAATACCATCCATCGCAGCCACCCCACTTCCGTGGTGCATAGCCCTCAGCTGTCGCCGTCCTTCTATTTGCCACACCCAAATCGTTCCGCCATGCGAACTGCCGATAAGACACTTGTTGTCCGGGGAAAACAAGCGCCGAGATGGTTCCACTATGGTTTCTCCTTCGGGTTGCGTCGAAATGTGTTTTTGACGAGGTGTAAAATGAGCTTTGGGAGTGTTTGATGGACAGTTTGGCTGACGTGAACGTAACAAGTGTGTACGCGAGTTCGAATGACAACAACCCAAGCAAGCACCTGTTTCACAAGCACAACTCAAACTGAAGGCGATATCACATTCACTTCACCTTCGGGCGATCTACATGGATGCCACTCTAATCCTACAGGGCCTTATTGGGCAAATCGGGTGGAAATCAGAATACGTAAACCTATACCATCTCATACAACAAAGTCGACGAGCTTCTTCTTAATCTCCTGTAGTCGGTTTCGCTCTGCTTCCAGCCGAATTCGCTTGGTCTTAACTTCCGGATCCTCGCTCACCAGCACTTTCATGCGATCTGCAAAGTCACCCGCCGGAGCCGTGCCGACCAGGAGGCGCCAGAACAGGCTGACCGACAACCTTTCTGCTAGGGCATGGTGCAGAGAGTGTTCGATCCTCAGCGGGACATGATCGATGATACGCTATATCACTATTGTTCAGCCTCTCACTGAATTTGTTCAATGGACAACCCCACCTTGCATGCGATGGTAAAGTATGCGCGCACGTCTGCCATGACGGTCAACTCCTCATCAAATACTTTGTCTGGGGAAGACAGACGAGCCAAGTCCTCGACAGTGAGACCCTTGTAGCCCGCTTGAGCTAGATAGCGCAAGGCCAGTTCTTCTGGTGAGGCCGTGCTCTCATCAGAAGCGACTCTAACGTGCTTGGAATGATGGATGCGTGATGGAGTGTTCATCACAAAAGCAGTCCTATCCGAGTCAGTGGCATTGGTATTTGATTCTTCTTCGTGATTCTTGTACTCTCCAGGTTTTTGGCGAGCACAACGGTACTTGGCAAGCCATTTGTCGCGAAGGTTGTGGTAGTCGTTCAAGTTTTGAGTGTAGGATGGGGAGATCTCAAGATCCAACGTTTTCCTGATCGCGGAAAGTGCCCCGCTCTTGTGCTCCTCAATATCGCCGCGGATGAGATCTCTACAGCAGAGACATGATAGGTGCTTATGGTAAGCGTCTGCACACGACACAATGTTGACGACGTACAAGATCTGGTCGTGGAGGATTCTGAAACGACCAAAATGCGATTTAACGAGTTGCCGGATGACATCATCGAGCACGTCATTTATAGCCGTCAAACACTTTTCCATGGGCGGGGACCACAAGGATGTGAATTCGTTGATGAGACGAATCTTGGCCTCGTATGGAATGTTACCAGGAAGTTCCCAGGCTATCGACCTGCAGCGTTTATTAGAACGGGTAACCGGTACCAGGAGGAAGGAACGGACTCCGTGATGGTCTTGCGAACTTCCCATACCCCCATGGTCCGTACTCTCGTATTTGGAACTACACCAGCTTCGTGTGGTTCGAGAGCACTTATCCGCATATATTGCTGTGGCTGTTCGAAAGGACGGAAGTCTGGAGCAGTTCCTCGAATCTCCCCAGCAAATATGGCGTAGAGAGCGCGATTTCGCCGTGCAAGGGTCTTATCCGAACTGGCACCAGAAACGACGCCCTTGAAGGCATCGCAAAACGCGCTGACCCTCGCAAGGACTTCGCTTTGCGGATCAGTTTCCAAAGGTCCGGGCAGTGTGCGGATCTCATCCAAGCAGGAGGCAAGTAACCGCTCAACATCCTGTCTGAGCTGCGGTATGCTGCACACGATTCGTTGAGCCCAGAGTCAACCTAAGGACACGGTGGTGACACGTACACTCTTCTGATGTGATCGACGAGCAAAACGCTGATGTCTGACACGAAGGCTGGGATCCCAAAACGCCCACGGTCAGTGACTTCGCTCCACGGTGAAGTCGTGTCCAAAAAGTCAGCTGCAATGCGTTGGAGCGCAGATCTTGAAAGACCTTGTGCCCGCTGAGCATCGTCAGGGAGACGAACGCAATAATACCCGTGTCTCAGCACGTGCTGACGTCTTTCAATAACGTCAATCCATTGCTGTTTGGCATTGACGGCACCCTCTCCGAGCGTATCAGGCTTTGTAAGGATTCCTTTGAGAGTTTCGTGAGAGACGAGTGCATATCATCAGATATCAACAAACCTATGGTGCGTTCTCCCTCCGGATCAGCTTCTCTAGCTAGTCTCACAGATTCCTGATTCTGCATGTCGTCTAAATGGATACATGGTCGTCAGCAACATCCCCAGTTAGCGAAGGCTCCGTGAGTTACCGCTCATAGGTATCGTGGTCAAGATGATTACATTCGGACGACTGATGTAAGATTGTGTAAGTTTTCGCACCAATTCGACCACCTCTGGATCCTCATTTTGTATCAAGCCTAGGAAGCAGTTAGCACAGATGCGCGCTTGAACAGCATACTGACCAGGTAAGTCCACAAAGGACAAGTCGGTGGCAACAGGATCCCGAATGAAAACAGAGACCACATTTTGTGAGAACTTGAGCGAATTGGGCGAAGTAATGCTCCGAAGATCCTGCATGCTCCTTCCGTAAAAGCTTTCCGGGGAAAGATCTGGATTGAGAATAGCTGACTGGGCACGGCGGAGCCACACTTCTACCTCATTCCTGTCAGTGAGGGTGGGCCCAAAAACTACTTCCCTATGTTGGGTAGCGGAACTCCCATTCGATTCGTAATCAAAGCGGAGTCTGATTTCGCAGGACCATGTCGTTGCGTTGGCGGACATTGTACATTCCATGGGACACCTGTCTGCAAGATGAGGGCGATATAGAAAACAGGAAGGATGGACACACCGCGTGCAGGTTCCGCTGTCCCGAGGAACATGGACCTAACATAACCAGTTAAGAATCCTCTGCGGCTTGCCAGACATTCTGCGCGACTTACTCCACTGACTGCTTCAACGAGGGAGCTTTTGCCAGCTGATGAACGTTGCAGAGAGTCAGAGTGAAACCGAATCATTTCAGACAACGTGGATACGCACCTGACTGGCCACCGATGACCACGATCGAGGGAACATCGATCATCGTCGATGCACTAGAGAAATGGGATCAATAGTAGACAGGGGATTGGTGGAGTTCCGGACTTACCCCAGAGAGCGTAAGTCGGTAATCAATTGCATCAATTCCCTGCGTCTACGGGCATATTCACCCGACGAAAGACCAAGTTCATCCCAGTCCTCGTCTGGAGAGGAGAGTCTTTCTGTCGTTACAGAAGGGGACGGATCGGCAGCGGGTTGCCTCGCACGCCTCCGCCTAGTACGGTTTAAGATGGAACTCATAGGCGTTAGATGCTGAAAATGGGGGATGGGGGATGGGGGATGGAAGGTACAGGGTTTATCTGTCCTGTACGTGCTGGTAAAAAAATGATCCTCGCGGCGACCTCCCTACAGCTTCGATACAAGGAACGTAAACGTACGCACATCCTATGAGAATCCCATGGTAGCGGCGGGCCACCGGAACTCGGTATTAGAAATGCTTGTTTTGAGGTGCTATTATCGTCTAACCGGATGGCCGGGTTAGCCAAGGATAGAGTCTAGAAACGATGCTGAAAGAAAAAAGAAGCGACTTGGGAAGTCCAGAATCCACTAGACGACAACACGAGAATGTACTTTTCTGTGGGCGAAGATCCCCATCATCGAAACGGAGAGATACGAGATAACTGTATCGAAACACAAACGATCATGCTGTGGATGTAAATTTGTAGACTGAGAGAACATTATATCTGGACGCTCACTGGCACGGATGCTCAATATTGAACGTCTAGTCAACTTCAGCGCCATCCCTAGCATGGATCCACTGCCGGTTACTTGACAAAACGTTCTGTGGTGTTCACAGGAGACCTTGCGGCGTGTTGCTAACATCGTAGGACGTTCAAAATACAGATAGCGAGTAGGGAAGAACACTGGATACGAATTGCATACGATGAGATTAGTACTCGTACTTACACAAAACAACGAGCGATGACAGTGAACGAGGCTCGAGGATTTCCTTTCGCAGGGGAAGCACCCACCCGGACCCGTTTAAAGGGACTGGGAAGGTAATGCAGTGGGCCATTGATCGTAGAGCTGCGGTATAGGACGAGTAGGGCATGGCAAGGGTAAACCCGTGGGTATCTAGCAGTGTACCCGGACCCAGACCCGCAGATTCACCCAGACCCTTATCAAGGGTCCGGGTCATCACGCGGGTGCCACAAATTCATACCCACATCGACACCCATCAAGGGTAGACCCGTGGGTTATGTAGTAAATCTCAACTGTGTTGCGCGGCTCTGGGGGTGCATCTGGATGACACTCGTCGTCACCCGGTGCGTCCGCAGCGTCGTACGATGCGGTCCCTACGTTGTCGTTGTTACACGGTCCGCTTGCGCTCGTTGGTCTTGGTCATCAATGGCCTCGGCGCTGTCTTCGGGTCGCGGTCGAGCCTGACCCCTTCAAATGGCAAAACGGCTGTATAAGGCGACTCCAACAGTTCCAAGGGACAACTCACCGGCGCCAGCGACGAGCGCGTCCACGATACACGCGAGCAAAGTCGAGGTACTGGGCCAGGAGGCCAACCAGGCGATGAAGCCAAGTTGGACGACGTCGAGCGCGAGCAAATGGTGGCGACAGCGTTGAATACGCCGGGACGGGGCGTCTGGAGGATGAGGAAGCAAGCGGCAGGCATCGCGAGTCGAAACGACTCGACATGACAGCGCTAGCTGCGAACTACGCAGGTCAGCACCGATGGTACAGAAGCAAGACAACAAACATACCCGAGCCATCCACAGCCGCTGCCGTCGCAGTCGCTACTCGTCTCGTGCCGTCTCCCAACATATCCAATGCCGTCGTCATCGCCTCCGCGCGCTTCGTCGCCCTCGACACCCTGTGACACGACCTGCTCGCCGCAACAACCTCGCACCTCAACTAAGTCAGCACCGACGGTACAGAAGGAAGACGACAAACATACCTGAGCCACACACAGCCGCTGCCATCGCAGTTGCCACTTGTCTTGTGCCGTCTCCCGACGTATCCAACGCCGTCGCCGCCGCCTCTGCGCGCTTCGTCTAGTCTGCCGACTCGCCGTTGCGCGTTCCTGGGGCTGCTCTGTGGCCGAGCGAGCTGTCTCGCTGGCCTTCTCGCCCCCGAGGCGAGTGCAGTGAGTGCACGCGGGAGGCGGTTGCGCATAGGAGGCGTGTTGCGCTGATGGAGGTGGCGTAGCGGATGCTACCATAGTTGTTAGCGTAGAACTAGAGCATGGAATTGCTACGTACTGTACACACTGCACGATCTGCAGCTAGCGCTGTCATACGGATTCATGACGCCTTCACCATCCACCCGACGCCCTATCCCAGCACATCTGACACTGTCACCATCATTTCTGCATGCTCAATCGTGCCCGATGCGTCCCAACTCGACGAGCTCGCCCAAACAGGTTACTGGGCCAATAACTCAACTCAGCGCATTCATCCTGCCGACGTGGTCATCCCCAATGCCTATGGGACTTCCAGTGGACCTATAGGAGCTGCCTGGGGCAGTCACGTCACCACCCGACTCCTTCGGCACCTCTCGTTTGACTTGGTTGCCTAGCTGACATGGTGGCCATGGACCTTGACATAGCGCATTCGTTTCGGCAGCGCACCTGTTGCTAATGCTTTCAACGATGTGTTTGGGGCCATTATGGAGAGGACGGATGCTAGTAGCTACTATGGCAGTTGTCAGCCTACTAGAACTAGAGCATGAAAATACCACGTACCATATGCATGATCTATCCGAATGTGGGTATTGTGGGTACCCATGCAGGTAAGGGTACCAATACCCACACGGGTCACCCATACCCTTGCCATGCCCTATAGACGAGACTTCGACGAGAAATTACTCATGAACCATGCAAGCGAGCATTTGCACATTGAGGATGAAAGGCTGCGCAAGCTTGACCAAGACACGAAGCAGTGGTGGGACCAGGTTCAGACGGTACATTGATCCTAGATTTCCTTGCAATTTTACCCATGTTCCGGCGCCCAACGACCATTTGATTGTTCGACAGGATCCTTCGTCAACGTCGCACGGTGGCGAACACAGTTCCATGTCTTCCAGTACAGCCTATGTTGACTCTTTGTAAGTACTCGTTAACTTACACGATGGACATCGCAGACCGACGGCGACAACCTGTCTCGCACGCATTATCATATTTAATTCACTCCCCCCCCAAGTGACCTTGTAAACAAGGTAATTGGCTCCACACTCCAAGTCGAACATCCCGGATCACCCAACTAGCCTTTTAGCACTGGCAGTCCTAATTGGCATCGCCGGACAGGACTCCACGAAACCGGTGGCAGATAAACCCGACAACATAACACACCAAGTCTCATACACGCGACTCAGATAGCAGAGGAGCGGATGACTGCCCTCACTCTACTCGCCACTTTTACTGCTTCCCAAATGCGATCTTTTAGCAGTCCTAATAAAATGACACTGTTAAACCAGGTTCCTACTGAGCGCGCGAGCTTAGCGTACGGAGCCGTCTTACCACCATGTCTGAATCCATCATCATCGACGAAGTCTTTGTGGGCGGCATACTCGTCGAGGTTCACAAACACCGCGACAGCGTCGACTCCAGCTTACCCATTCATGCCCTGTTCCTACTGCATGGTCGCACCCTGTCCACAGGGAGCGTGGCACCCGTCGCGAAATCGATTCTCGAAATCAACTACAGCCCACTGGGTGCCAACAGGAAAAAGGATTTGATCATTATTGCGTATGCAAGTACTCTGTCGTGAAGGCGCTGCTTGCCGAATCGTTGATCAATAGATGATCAGGATCACCGTAACCACGGAAAACGTCTCGTAGATCCCCTGCGCAACGAAGGATGGCACAAGGAGCCCGCCAGGAACAACCCTAGTCATGCGTCAGTGGTGTCGTACCGCCCAACTTCCCTGCTGATTTACGGGCTAATACGTTCTAGCGTGGACATGTACGCCATACAGAGTATGTATGCATGTAACAAGTCCGAGTCCCTCACACGCTGATTTGGGACCGGTCAGCTGGCACGGTGCACGACCTCACATTCCTGATCGATCATATCCCGGCATATCTATACCCTCTGGTCGAGCGTAACATCGTCGAGTGGGGCGTAGCAGGTCTCAGTCTCGGGGGCCATTCGACCTGGATCGCACTTACCCGCGGTGCGCCCTTTGGCAACTCAAAATTGTCACGCTGCGCTCATACCCACCTTTGACCAGAACCCCGGATCCAGCTCGCTATCCCCATCATTGGATGCCCCGATTTCACCAAACTCATATCCCAGCGTGCCCACTCGTCAGGGGTACCCCTCGAACCCCCATACTACCCACACCATCTGAAAGCCTACGTAGACGCGTATGATCCTGCTAGCTTTTCATTCAGTGAAAACGACGTGGCGAACCCTTTCTTGGGCAAGAGGATCCTGGTGTTATCAGGCGGCAGGGACAAGCTGGTGCCTTGGACTACAAGCCAGGTGTTTGTTGAGGGGTTGGAAGTCGGCGATGGTGTGAAGAAAGTGGTGCTGGAGGAACACGCTGGGCATGAGTGCACCCCTACCATGATTCAGGAAGCTGCGCTCTTCGTGTCAGACTGGTTGACCAAGTGATCGGAGATGGACGAGGCGCTAGCCATGTACAGAACGCAAACGCACGTACATAAACTCATGTGCGTGTCGGCTTGGACGTGCAATGTCTGACAAAAGTATGTGAATGGTCCCCGGAAAACCCTAATCCATTCGCACAGTTGCGTCCGACTGTATCCTCGGAAAGTGCAACATACTACCGCCACAGCGATTGCTCTGCACAAGTACCCTGGCGTGTATCCGTACCCGTGACGGGTATACCCATGTGCTGGCCTGTGGGTTAGTGAGGGCGCAACATGGCGGCAGCGACGGCAAGGCAAGGATGGGGGTATGACAGGCAGCACGGAGTCTGCGTGCGCACGAGTACAGGCCTGCCAGCAGACGGGTCTCCTGGTGGCCCGTGTTCATGAGCACGCCTTGTACTGCAACAGCGAGGGCAAACTGGGAGTGGGGGCAAGACAGGGCCAGGGTGCGATAGAGCAAAGGAACCGAGTCACACCCATCACAGTGTGCAGATGCTCCCACCTGCCGTCACACTATCTTATCGTCGCCGTTGCGACAGCGAGACGGGTGAGGGCATGTGAGGGCATACCGAGACAGGATAGCAAGTGAAGGCACGAATACAGGTCCACCATCAGACGCTGTCTGCTTGTGACCCATGCTCATGAGCACGCTGTGCGCTGGTCGTACTGTGACAGGGACAGCGAACTGGAGTGAGGCCGAGACGGCGAGGTGACGGAGGTATGGACAAGCGAGAGTGAAAGTACGGTGCTCGCGCACAAGCGCGGCAAACGGTGCATGTGGTGACAGGTCATGGTCGCGATCACGTCGGGCGAGACGGGTGAGAGCGTAACGAGGCGACGGCAATAATGGATGGGCAATTGAGGGCATGCGGACCCTACTGACGAGCAGACTGAGCGAGGGAAGCGTTAGACAAGGTGATCAGAATGGGGCGGGGGGAAGTGAGGGCACGGTGCATGTGCACGAGCACGGGCCCGCTGACAGACAGACCGTCTGCTGACAGGCCGTGCTCATGAGTACGCTGGGCGAAATGCGAGGTGACAGGACAGCAAGATGGGGCCCAGGGGCGACTACGGGTGAGGTCGTCGTAACTCGAGATCTGGGAGCAAGGAGAAGTTCCCACGGGCACCCTTGTACCCCAACTTCACCTATGAATGTCATCCTCAGCGCCTCCATCCAATGAATAGACCACTTCTTGGATATTTATTGGCTGTTGATACACGTTTACCGGGAGAGTCGGGAATTGGTGCCCCTGTGCGCCGCTACCGATTGTGTAATGGGCTGGTTGCGGGGGGAGAATGCCTCAATGGAGATGGACACTGGGCACGCCAGCAAGAAGCAGTGATGCAGAGAACCATTTTGCCAGTCTCACGAGCCGGAGTACCAGCGTGGCGAGCCAAGATGATACTGACGATGGACCTAATAGTTTCTGAGGGCGGGCTGGAACAAAGAGGCAGGAGCCCTTGGAAGGATTGCGAGAATCTGAACTTGCGCCTTACACCGACTGACTCTACCAGAATCTTGAGGGTACGGTCACGTTATCATGTGGTGCGGCGAAGGATAGGACAACAATAAAGTTGGTGGGAAGAATCGGGTTCTAGACCGGGGGGCCGACGAGGGAAAATGGCCAAAATGACCTCCGGAGTAGGTAATATCGACTATGAACTGCGAAGCGAGCAGCAGTTTCTGACACGGGGCCGGATATGGGAGCTGGTGGGTAAGAACTGATATGAAGCGGTGAGAGGGACTTACGCGATAGAGTCCCCCATCTCGCCAGGTCAATCAGAAATTGGAGCAGCGTTGCCGAGGGCCTGTTGGTGGCCTCCGCGCCAGGGATCCGGATGTGCGTCATGTCTGCTGTCGACCTGTGCAGCGAAAGAAAGGCTGGCTCACGTGCCACTGTGCCACTGCCCGAAGAGGAATTCGGGGGTGCGTGACGTCATGTCATGTGCCTTTCGCTGTCACATCCAAAACGGACGAGAGAACAAGATAAAACAGACCGGGTCAGGTCGCGAAGACGCTATCGCCCTCTTCCCCTCCACCTTCCCTTCCATTTATTTTCCGATATGCCCCAAGGCACCATGAGAGCTCTGTGGTATTCCAAGGTAACTTCCTCGGACATGCGGTCTGCCACAGCTTTCATTATCCTTGTTATCTAGCCGCAAGACTTCGAGATCAGGCAGGTCCCAATACCTCAGGTGGGCGATGACGACGTCCTTCTCAAAGGTAATTACTTTCCGCTCGTTTTCAGAGATAACGATGTGCTGACTATATCTCGTAGTGACATGTTGTGGTTAGTCGGGGATCCGCCGAATCGTATACACTCCTGGTTGACTATCGTTGTTTTACAGGCGTGTGTGGTACTGACGCACACATCCACGACGGCGAGTTCATCTCCAAGTTTCCGGTAAAACATCCCTTTCGGATCAATGACGCTTATCAGTCCCTTATCACCCACCTTTCGCAGTTGATACCCGGCCACGAAGCCATCGGCACAGTTGTGGAGCTGGGTAAGAACGTCAAGGGCTTTGAGATTGGGGACAGATGCGTTGCCGACGTGGGCGTTACTGTGAGCCCGCCTGGAATCAATGCTCGAGACGGAACCGAAAGTAATGACTAATTCGGTCCGGTGGCACAGTGCGACAATTGTTTCTATTGTCGACGTGGACAGTCCCTCCTGTGTGAGGACTTCAACGCGCGTGGCGTCACACAGGATGGTGGTTTTGCCGAGTACATTGTATAGTAAGTTCATTCCCTGCTACGATATGGTGCAACAACTCGTGGTTCAGCCCACAGAGGAAACTGTACAAGATAAAGAATCTCACCGATGAAGAGGCAACTCTTTTGGAACCGGCTGCCTGCGCCATACACGGCCTCGACAAGCTCAGCCCGCCAGTCGGCGTCGAAGTGCTCCTCCTCGGCGCCGGTCCTACGGGCCTCATCCTATCTCAGCTCCTAAAGCTTAATGGTGCTTCTAGAGTCGTCATCGCAGCCAACAAGGGTATTAAGATGGACATCGCCAAGCAGCTCGAGGCCGCTGACGAGTACATTGAGCTCGATCGCCAGAACCCTGAGCCACAATGGGAAAAGCTCAAAGCTGACAATCCATACGGATTCGACATTGTAGTCGAAGCTACAGGAGTGGAGAAGCTGGCGAATGAATCCATCAACTATGTACGCAGGGGAGGAACACTGATGATATACGGCGTCTATGAAAACAAGGCCCTCGTACACTGGCCACCATCCAAGATCTTTGGCGACGAGATCAACGTGAGTGGAATTAAATACGCTTAGAAAGGTACCTCCTCACCCTGCCATCGTAGATCATCGGGTCTTTCTCGCAAACGTTTTGCTTCCCTCGGGCAGTCGCCTACCTTGACAGCGGAAAAGTCAGGGTGAAAGGGATGGTTACGGACATCTACAAGTTGGAAGAGTACCAGGAAGCGCTGAACAAGATGAGTAGCCGAGGGGCGTTGAAGATTGCGATCAAGCCATAGGTGATACTTGGACTCGGGCCGCATCTGCTATTGTATTTTTATACCCTGTATAACACCTGGCTGACGAAAAGAAATGCAAGTACATGTAGCAGACTGGAACGAAGCTTCCCACGACGGCAACTTTCCAACATGTTCCTGGGCGCCATGCGCCCAGTTGTGCGTTGTGTGGGCAGACCTTGGACCCGAGACTGACGAAATACAGGCTGCAAGTTTAACTTCGGAGTATCGAGTACCCTATAGACTTGGGTGGTCACATAAACTGCCAGGCATACTGCACTATGGAACCAAGTGCTCGTGTGGGTAGCAGCTTAGTGAGTGCCTTCGTTGTGGTTTGCATTGGATGGTTCACGCGTCATACGACATGCAAGTTAGTAGCTGAGCCTCTAGAGCTCGAAGGATACCCACAAGCCCCCTCAGGACTCGACCTTAAGCAGGTCCATGTCTATGTGAGGCACGGTGTGTACAAGTCCATCCGGAAGACTTTTTCATCCACCTGACCCGTGTTTTTCG
Source organism: Boletellus emodensis (assembly GCA_038089935.1). NCBI lineage: Eukaryota > Fungi > Basidiomycota > Agaricomycetes > Boletales > Boletaceae > Boletellus > Boletellus emodensis. The sequence goes on from JBBPLU010000065.1 coordinate 35,220, forward strand.
AGGCGAGAGAACCCCCGTGAGGACCCGTATGGCAGATCCGCCTGCGTCTATTCCCGAACACTGGCAGATGTGTTCCTTGTCAACGCGGTTTCGCGAAGCAGTAAATTCGACGACAACACTTGGCGAACCTGGTTCCCAAGGGGCGTGGTTTAAGAGACGAGCAGAGATGCGAGATGGAAGGACAGCCCCGAATTTGTGGTACGCAAATATCTTACGAGCGATGGGATGGTTCCAACTTCATTCTGTGTAGCCTTCTGGGTGACCTCACAGACATCGGGAAGGAGGTAGTGTCGCTGCACTCTCGCGTACAGTCGAACCATTGCTCAGTGACCTTTAGTCTACGTACAACTTTGGCGTCGCATTGCGCAAACTATACATCGACAAGTAAGCAGAGACCGCGTCCGTCTATTTCGTGGCGTTGATTGATCCTCGCAGGCTTGGTTTTCTCCCCGGCATGCTCCAGAACGGAAATCAGGCCTACTTTCGGTAGCTAGATATGTTCTTGTTCCCTTGGCCTCTTGACCAATTTGCACGTTTGTCCAGTTCAACAAACGTGCCACGGACGATCGAATCTCTCGAGCATATTGTTCATGGTTTATACCCTCAAGCGCAGTGTGCTACTGGTGTAATACCATCGATCCTGGTCAGGTATGCCGCAGATTGGAGTGATGGAATAGTGTTGGTAGCACACACCTCTACAGGAACAAGGTGGACGAGAACATCATCAGTAACATTTTATCCTGTCCGCAGTTAGATTTACTGGAGCTGCGTTTCGCCCAAGGTGTGTTTACATAGTCTGCATGAGCAGAGCATGCTGATGTTCTCCGTAGCGGCGGCTGCCAGGTGGAACTCTCGACTGCAGACCCTGGACAAGAAACTGTCGAAATATATTAATGGAAATCCGATTCGCGTAGATGGGTCTCCCCGCGCATCGGGGATCTTGGATACTGTGAGCGCCGAAAAGGAGCACTTACGATGTCGTGGATCCAATATTGTTGCCCCGTGCAGGTTCGTTCGGCTGCAGCACACGGAATCAAAGTCCCGGACGACTTTTGGGATCCCGAAGTGATCGACTTGATCGTGCGTCTTCAGCCTTGACAGCTCAATAGTAATTTATGACCGACCTCTAGGAATCTGCGGTATCGGACGAGTGGTTCGCGAGTATGTCTTCACGTTCTCCCTCGCTGACAACACAGACTGACATTTGTTTATTGGAAATAGTTTGTAAAGTAGATCTCTTTCTTGAAGAGTATGGATCTGACAAGATATTCCGGTTGCGCTGCACAGTTAAGACCGAGCAGGGTCGCCGTCTGGGCATGGGCCGACTCCTGGCGGACATGTCGACGAGAATGCAGACCAAGGTCAGCCACGGGGACGAGGACCCGTTGAAGGTCCTCGTTTACAGTACCCACGACTCCACGTTGGCTGCGTTGTGCAATACGTTTGATGTCTATGACGAAAAGTATGCTTGTTCTTCCACCTCGCACACTTGTTTAGTTGACGATACGTGACGCGGATGACTGAAAGGTGGCCACCATTCACGTCGTCAGTTACTTTTGAACTCTTCAAGAAAATCCGTGCGGACCAAGGGTCGGGGTGGCTGAGTGGGGTCTGGGGTGGACATTTAAAGGAGGAGCACTGTACGCTTTCCACCCAGCTATCCACTTGAGCGTCCCAGTTCTTATCGAGGAGGTCCAGATGTTCGGATGCGGTACAAGAACAACAACATGGTCCTACCTTTGTGTGCAAAGGAGGGAAATCACCTGCCTGGGTCTCCGGAATTCTGCTCTCTGAGCGTGTTTCAGCAGAGGATAAAGGAGCTCACTCCCACTAACTGGAGTGCAGAGTGTGCGAGAGAGACTACGACCCCGTGATACATAGACTTGATTTTTAGAAGAACATGCCGAGTCCAAGTGCCTATACCATCGTTGAACTCATCTCATTTATCAATGAATGGAACTTGCGTTGCCTCAGTGCACAAATGCTACATATTGATTCTACTTTGTCTCTCCCCGCGCCATTCAATTTGGATTGCCGACAGATTGCTTCAGGCTGAAGCGTATTTGTATTGAACGGCCGGAATTAGGTTCGCTAATATTTGGGAGTGCGCCATGCGGACGGCATTTTCCGTATATATTTCGTCGGAGGTTAAACCCTAATCAGAAACTATACAGTACATCACTCCGGCGATTGCCGGGGCTAGGGAAGTCGAGGGTGTATCCTCGAGACTGGCCAACGCCGACAACGATGGTCAACATCCCAAAGTGAGTGAACGCTTGCTCACATGCTGCTGCCTCTTCCTACTTGTATTAATCTAGGACACGACGGACATGTAAGTCATAGGAGATCGCATTTGCTATCTCGACAGCTCATTTGTCTCCCAAGACTGCAAGGGCAAGACATGCAAGAAGCACACGTGCGTGCACATGTCACGATATACCTTCAAAGCCCTCATCTCTTTATTTCAGGCCCCACAAGGTGACGCAATACAAAAAGGGCAAAGATTCGCTATTCGTCCAAGGAAAGCGTCGTTACGATCGTAAACAATCGGGTTATGGTGGTCAGACGAAACCCGTCTTCCACAAGAAGGTAGAACGATTGTAGCGTATTCGTTGATGCGATTTCCTCTCACCCCGCGTCGTTCACAGGCCAAGACTACGAAAAAGGTCGTGTTGAGACTTGAATGTAACGTTTGCAAACACAAGATGCAGCTAGCATTGAAACGTTGCAAGCAGTGCGTCGTATTCTCGTCTGCCATCTGCCATATTCGTTTAACTGCCATTGTAGCTTTGAGCTCGGTGGCGAGAAGAAGACCAAGGGTGCCGCCCTCCAGTTTGTACGTAGACTTTACCTGACTGTCTCCATTTGTGTCTGACTTGCTTGTTGAAGTGAGCCGCATGCTCTCCCATTGTTTCAGTTTCGTGTTTCTTTTGTCATGTATCCGCCACCGCGCTATGGCATGCAATTTACCACATGCACCTCACATGTCTTACTCGCATTACTGAACAAGGTATCAATATTCTATGCCATGCTAGATCCTGTTCGTGGATAGGCAATCCATCTGCACAGCGTCGTCACGGCAGGGAATGACCGCGAGCTCTCACGACCTTCGACTCGATTGCCCACCATTCTACCCCTTTCATTCCATTGTGCCTACTCATGCTATGTTCGTTTTAAGCTCCGTGGGACACTAGGTCGACGAAGTGATCCCGTGGTAACAGACAAGCCCGAGATTGTTTACCTTGCGCCGGCCTTTCCACCTTTTGAGCAACGCTTGGTATTCGTGATACGTTGAGGCGAGCGGAAGACGAGGCAAACATGATAACGAACGAGTTGACGGTGGGAGGATATGACACACAATCTGTTCGTTGTGTCTTCTTTTTCCCTGGGGGACCCGGTAGGTAATCAACGACTCAGAAGAGGAAACGACCAGAGCTTGGAAGATGAGGAGGCCGGCCGGGCAGGACTGACGGTCACTGTATGGGACGCAACAGCACACGAGGGATTGCACCAGCATGTACCGGTATCGTGTCTTTTTCTCTTTATTGATTCGGCGCAGCCGCCGCAGAGACTGACAAATGGGTCGGCAAACACTGATGATCGTCCTGGGAATAACAACTATAATTCATTGAAGGGCGACTCGCGGGCCATTCTGCGACCACGGTATTGGCATTGAGGCTGCATCCATTTTTCATTCTGCCAGCTGAGAACGCGTAGCCGCGACCACTAGAACGAACCAATTGCGGAACGTCTGGGTTCGAGATAGCCTCTGGCGGCGCCAGATGGACATCCGATTGATCAACTTTTCACACGTTCTTTTCCTCTCCTCAATCGTTTTCGCCGGGGTTCCTCCATTTTGAATGGTCCGACCCCCTCAAATCCATCAGCTCTCTGGCGTGCTCCTGGGTCGGCAGATGAGGGAATAGAAATGTGTCAATTGTATGTCACCTTCCTCCGCCACGAAAAATATGTATGACCCATTGCTATATCATCCGATGCACCCGGCGGTACGCCAACGATACAGTAGGTGGTACTCCGGGATGTACGTCGGTTCATGCTCTGACCGTTTCGAGGTGCCTAGTTCAATGATTTATACTAGGTTACAGTGTGCAGGTGATACCGATCCTGCGCTCGACGGAGTCTTTGATTTAGAAAAAAAAAGCGTCTTGGTCCCCGTCCGTGGACCAACGTGGTGATACAGGATTCTCGCTGGAATTCTCACGAGCTTCCGAGAGTGCATCGCGATTTCGTTGGTCTTAGGATGCGTGAGGACCAGTGATTTCTTCCCGCTCTGGACCATGCAACTCTTGGATCCAAACCATCGTCCCCCTTCTTAGGACTCGTGCGTATGTCTCCTTGCTTCCGCGACGTCTGACTTATAAGAATTTTAAAAGCGCCACCCTCATAGGTACGCCTTTCGGCTACCGACTGACGCCCTCGTTCGCCTCGAAAAAATCGCCTTGAGACGCTGTCTGAACCGATCAGACGTCTTAAAAGCACGAGGATGACAACGACCACCCCCCCTCCGAGTCCCTCCGCGCTCAAGGCAACTTCGTAGAGCACCAGGCAAACCCGCATTCGTTGTCGCTAAATTTCGTTTTGGAGGCGTCGGCTTCCCGCTAGCTGTTTCAACGAGCGTGGCGTTATCTTTTCACCCACCTGTCCAGATGCCCTCAAGATCGCACGCGCAGCATTGCAGATCTTTGGCTGGGTGCAGCCGTACCGTGTGCACTAGCTAGTGGATCGCTGTTGACAGCATACCGACGGACGTTCGATTCATTCGTTCTAACGACGCCAGTCGCTCATAAATGCGACCGAATCGATTGTCGAATTCGCAGAGGATTCACATTTGTGGTATGCGGAGACTTTGCCCCTCCGTGAGGTCCGTGTGGGTGTCCATGGTCTTTCGTAGAGACAAAAAACCAGTTCTCGTTCACAGACAGGCTTCCAAAGTTACGAACGTCAAGTCAGATGCCATTCCACAACCCTATACACCGCACAGATCCATTATGTCTATCATAATTAAACATACTGTATGTTACGCTTGTTTAGAGTGAAATAACAGCGGAACAGTTACTAAGGAGCGCCAAGTGTTGATTATTAAAAAGAGGAAAAAGAAGAAGAGCGAAAAGGCAAACGGTGTGCGTCTCAAACGTTACACGATGTATTCATTGGCAGAGAAAAAAAATGCAAGTGCACATATAAAACAAGGGGAAATGACATTAATTCATTGATCCCAATGTCGTTGACTCACGAAGATGCCGTCCATTGCACGAGACCGGGAAGGCCACGCCTCCATCTGGTCCCGCCCCTCCCTGCCGCCGCAACGGAATGGATGTGGCTGTACCCTTCTTCGTCTTCTTCGCCTCGACTTGCTACCCATTCCCGGCCTCGGCTTGTTCCCCATGACGCGTCCCCCCAGTTTCGCCGGCTGCTGGGCGGAGTTCCTCTGAGCGGACTCGCTCTACCGCTCCTGGGTGACCTCCTGGGATGTGGCACACCATGGTTGCTAGACATCCTAGATGGAGGTCGTTGAAGATGTTTTCGTAAACTTTGAATAGAGTGTTGTCGTAGAGCAGGGACAAGCAAACGATCTAAACCGAGCTCCCCTTCCTCCTCTTCGTCGTCACTGTCACCGTCATCGCCACCACCGTCGCTGTCGTCAGACCACACACCTTCTGGGTAAGCTGGTGCACTACCCTCTGCTCCCCAGCCGCCAGAATAACGATGACGTGGTGCCATCCAGTCGTCGTTTTCTACCCTTGTTCGCGCAAGCGACGGCACGACGTCAGTATCCCGATCCTTTCCTCTCCGACGATTTCCTGACTTGTCCGCCTCTCTCCGCTTTCCCCCGTTCGAGGCGTTTGGGTGCTCGTCGTGGCCACTATTCCGCACTCGCGAGCCTGCCCGTGACGTCGGCGTGGAGCGGCACATGACGTTCGCGCAGGCGACCCGACCTTCGCTCGTCCTCGCCTTCATGTCCTGTACCTGTACGCATAGCAACGGTGGCCGCGTCACCCGCTTTAGTACCCTCCCTCTCGCTTCTTGATTCGAATCGTCCGACAGTGCCGAACTCTTCCGAGTCGACGCGGTCTTGGCCGTCCGCGTGGACGCGGCATCCGAAGCCACGGGCGCCGGGCCGCCGACCCCGCTTAATAGGGCTCTGGCGACCGAATCGATCCAATTCCGTGGGAGTGGTGGACGTGCCTGCTGCTCGTCGTCGTCCATGGTGGCACGAGTGTGGCGTTCGCAGTCTGATTCCACGACGCTATCTTCGTCGTTAAGGATGAATGTGTGACGCATGCGACTTCGATGCTCGCGTCCGATTGCATGCGACCTCAGAGAAGCCTCCGATAATGATGGGCGTTTGATGAGTGGTTGGATGTTCGGCGCCGATGCCATGTGGCGTAGATAAGCGCGTGCATTAGGTGGATTTGGCTTAGTAGAAGACGATTTAGATGAGTAATCATGAAGTTGATGATGGCGATGATTATGATGATGCGCCTTGTGTTTCAGGTGCGGATGATGGGGTAGTCCCTGAGAAGATTGATGAAGCTGTACGATTTGGTACGTGCGAGTGTGTTGCGACGCGTCCGCAGACACGTCGAGCTGGGTGTGGGGGCATATGCTCTGCGAAGAGTCTTTGCGAGGGAGGGAAGCCATCGACGGAATTCGTCGGGCCCTGTCGTTCTTGATCTGGAGTGCATGTGCGAGCGGTGAGGGTGGAGGTGACCACGCATGTAAGGCGGGTCGTGTAGAGCTGTCCTTCAGAGGCGCTGCTTCGCGCGGCAAGCTGGAACCCCGACTCACGAGGCCAGCAATGAAGTCGACGACGGCCCCGACACTACCTCGCATGCCGTTGCCCGCACCACCATCGTGTTTTCCTGAGGCTGACCGTGCATTGCGGTCTGTTTCGGGTGTAAAAACCCGCGTCTCCTTGTAGCCCGCCTCGCGGAGAAGATCCTCGAGCCGCTCGTATGTCTTCGAGGTGCCACGTCTATGAAGTGGGACCCTGCCGAGGGAATCCGGGTAGCGATTCGTCAAACGGCCTCGTTCAGGCGTTAAGGGGGTCGGCGAAGCGGTCGAGTGGGCAGAGGTCGGCGTGAGACGTGACGAAAATGCAGAGTCGTTCCGTGGGGGGAGGGCGGGCTGCTGAGAAGCGAGGTCGGTTAGGCTGCCAAGGAATGGATTGGGCGTGCACGCACGATGTCTGTACGACGGGTGCCTTGAGCGGGTACTGCAGTCATGATCTCGATCCTAGGCGAGTGAGCTGAACCAAGGGCTTGCTGGAGTGCGCGTGTGGGATGGGGGACGTCGGGTCCCCCCAACGAGCGGGACGTTGGAGTGGTATAAACGCAGGAGGGACAAGAAAGAAAGGTGGACGTCAATGCGGGGTGGGATTAGCCGAGTCCGCTGCACTGCCTCTGGCAGGTCGACAGTCCGTCAGTTCCCAGCTCACAACGCGCGCTCGGGCATACCAAAGCTAATACTTTACACAGCACCATGTACGCGCTAGCCGACGACACCAGCCTTGACATTTCGTGCCAGGACCCCCAACTAATATCACAGATCCTCGTCATCGCTTTCCTGAGCAACCACGCTCAAATGGTATTCATTTGTCTGCTTTATGGACCATTTCTCAGTACCTTTTCTCGAATTGAGCCTTTTAAACAGGCGAGGTCAATGCGCCTCTGGTAGATGTTCGCCAACTTACATCGCAACTGGCAGTGCTGTTAGGTCACAAACGTGCGTGGAACCATATCAAGACGTACGCAACGTGTTGGCATACAGTTTACTCTTGCACAGGTGAGACGGCATCCTGACGAGCAAACGTGATTACCAGCACCACTCCACTTCAGCCTGTTCTCTTACGAGTACAGCTCGAGGGGAGCCATGACGTAGATCGCTAGCGTGCTGACTTGTACGACGGTGACAAGAACACCACGAGTAAGTATGAAGTAGAACAGCCCCCGGATCCGTGATCGGGTCCTGCGGCCATGGAATCAGTCAGCCGGCCTTTACGTCGCACCACGAGACCACCTTGTGACTCCGCCAGGAGTTGACGCAAGAATGTAGCAGAGGGTGACAGTCGTGATCACATCAGACACTACCGCCAGAGTCTCTTCCAAACAGGTCGCAATCTACCTCTTTGGCGTCAGTGAGGAAACATCATGAAAACAGCAATACTTGCAAACAAACGGATGTTTCCTAGATCGTGCGAAGACGCAAGTATGGGTATCAGTACCATCTTTGCTACAGGGAACAATCAGCATAGTGATCGACCTCGTGTAACTATCCATTTACCCAACCCAGCACCTGTTGCATGTAGTCGTGATCCAGGTGCGCTGTCTTTCCTGACCTAAGAACGCACCTAGTCCGCCGACAGCGGTAATGACCTGTGGGGATTCGTTTAGACTGGCAGCGACGGAGCATGCACCTGAACAACTGACAATCAGTAATGGTAGTAACGTATTCCACTGTGGCAAGATAGGGTACTGCTGCATGACTTGATTCCTTGCTTAAAAATGTTTCGGTGAGTCGTCGACTGTCTGCTCACTCGAGTAGATCCTAGTAGCGAAGAAAATCTGTACTCTTGAAGATAGCTGCAGTCACGCCGTTAATGTTCAAATGTGATCTCTACGTACGTTGCAGTGATAATGCACGTTGTTCCGCTTTCTAACCACCACACACTAGCGACTTGGATTGGAACGTAGTACTTGGGGCAGATTGGCCACTTACTTAACGATGCCCGCAAACTTGGAATAGTCACCGAAACTTCTAATCTAAAACAGCCAGGATAATTGAGCAGACACCCCGCAGACATCAGGCTCACTCACAAAGTAGTGATACACCGTCGCCGACATCAACGCAGTATCCAGCGTGTCAAGGACTCTAAGCAGGAAGAATTTAGCAGGACATGCCAAGTCAGGTTTAGACGTCACTTACACGACTACGGCGACCTGCCATTCACCGATCCGGAAAAGGTCATACCACAATCTCATCACATATCAAGCAACCGAGCAATGTGAATACGAACCAACACTTGGAAGACAGCTACGTCTGTGCTCCGACTGAAGTAGATTCCTGCCTGGATATAAGTCGTCCCAAGAAGCCTAGATCAAATAATCGTTTCAACTCAGTGTCTCTGAGAAACAGCGACTCACTCACATCGTGGCCGCTACGTAGCCTGCCACGCAGATCAACACAGGACATCTGTGAGGCACGGAAAAATAAATCCTCACCCCAATACAGCGGCGCATAGAAATCGGCCAAACTCTTCGAACTCGTCATTGGTCGTGCAAGTTCAGAGAAGAGGGGCAGCTCTACGGACGCGTCACGCGTGAGCGCATTTAAATGGGTGATCTGCGGGGTTCGTGAGGTGCGAGCGCCGAAGCAGTCGGCGGCCCAAGGGACGCACTGTCAGTCAGTGGGAATTTGGGAAGGCACGTATAGACAGGGCCAGGGTTTATGTTAGCCTCGCGCTACGACCCGTACTTCGGGGTTCGATTGCTTTATGAATGCAGCACCGTCTCAGAAGGGACCGACCACACGTGCATCATCCCGACTGCAGTATTTTCCGCGCAAGTGCCCAGATCATAGGTGAAATCGATCCGTCGCCAAAGAGTGTTCAAGTCTTGAGCGCTAGCCTCAGGACAAAAACATTTTTTGACTATGCATGCCAAATTCCGAGTATGGGGACATGGCTTGGAGCACGGTTCTATCGCAGAAATTTAGGGAGGTTATCATCTTGGGAACATGGGCCCATAAAAAGTTTGGCTCGCTCAAGTCCTACAGACCGACCCTGAGCTGTTCGCCAGGCGCATGACCATTCCTTGCAGTCAAATTACGCTTCGAGTCTTCCCTTTCGCAGGGAAGGCTACTAGTCTACCTGTTGAAAGTCCGCCGGCATCCTCCCTGCAGGCCCGTGTCCGTCGTCACAGAGCCTTGCTCTGTCGATTGCTTGACATGAAGGTCTGCGGAAGGGAGATAAAACATATGTCAGCTCGTCGTACACGCATGAGAAGGGTCTGCGGAACTCACAATGGCATGAACTAGAGGAGCTTACCGTGCTAAACTCGCAGGCCGAACAGTATTAGATCGCACGAGAAAAAAGAAAGAAACGGGGACTTCATGGCGCACTAGGTAATGCCGACTGACTGCGGGCGCACCGCCAGGTAACGGTGAACTTCAGGCTGAGCTTCGGATGAGCAGACGAGGCTTCTGCACAAATGGAGAACTCGCGACCGTCCGAGCCGAGTGACTTTCTCAGTGCAAAGAAAAAAAGAACCGATTGACAGCACTTGATCAGGGAAAGAGCGTGCCGTCACTCAATTATCATGACGATTATGACGCTGAAGTCAACAGTAAAAAGGGAAAGATTAATGTGGGGCCTAGTTGATTCTAATCCCAGGCTCTCCAGACTGTAGCATGGGTGAAGTCGGCGCTAGCATCCCTCCGAGACGTGTGTAATGACCGCCCCTTCAAGCGGTCGGAGAGCCGAAACAGCCGAATTTTCGACCAATGCAAACTTTGGCCTTGCACGGCAAATGACTCAGCCAGTGAATACCTAGCCTATCGGTTCCTTGAAATCCGTTTCTTTTTGGCGGGTCTTTTAATTTCCCTTTTTTTTGCCAACCACTATCCGATCATGGTGGAAACCAACCGTGGCCAATGGTGGAAACACTGAGGAAGGCGGGCACGATAGAACTGGACCAGGCTCTATTGGGGGTGCGACGACGACGTACGGGTACAATCGACTACGGAGCGTGACAGAGATCTATATTGTATGCGTGACATAGGTGTGACAGGCTTACACATGGAGCTATTGAACATAACATTATGGAATAAGCTTTGCAAAGGCTACTTTGTAGTGAACTAAACCAGATGGAAGGCTCACCATGAGCTACAACATTCACTTTTTCACTCTTTCATGTACTCATTCATGCATATGTCCAGTTCCACCAATAATTGAAGGTTAGATAGAGTGATCTTGAAGATTCAAAGACAATCCTACTGGAGTTTTCCTACATCTCCAGTCTGCATAGTTCACATCTTGAAAACCCTTGGGTGTGAAAAGGGGGCAGGCTCTTTCTATATGCTTATACTCCAACCCTGACAACAACAACAGGGAGCATAATCTAGATGGTACAAAGAGATGAGTGGCTTGAAGTCATAAATAAATTAGAATAATGTGTATGATGTGCAACTCATCACACAAGATATAGATAAAGACTGTACTCATTTTGACTCCAATAGTATTTTTACAATGAGCCAGACTAATCTCACATTTTCAGAGGTTATTTTATGAATACTTCAAGTGACATCAGTGGACTGCAAGTGGTTTTGACCAGTCTAAAACCATCAACTGCCCTTAGCTACCATTCAGTATCAGCTAATCTTTCCACTGATGTATGGATTATGATAGAAGTCAAGGTGATGAAACTTTTGTATTGGTTTCACCAGAGCTGCTATACAGGCACTGAAACCAGCTAAGTTACTGACATAGTGATGTGATCAGCTTGGTAAGGATTAGGGTGAGGACAAACCAAAGACAATGAAATGTACTGCCTAGCAACTTGACAGCAAGTCACAGAGGTTAGCTTGTTAGATTGTCCTACACAGAGTTTGATACAGGACAAAAATGGATTTAAAAAAAGAAAAAGTCACAGAGGGCCTAATGGAGCATGGAACAGTAGACAAGGATGATATTAGGTGAGGGGAAGGAAGATTGAGACTGAGGAACTAGTCATTACAAATATGTATCAGTTATCAAATTTAGAACTGATTGGAATTGGATGAAGAGAAGTTCTAACTTCTAACATACATACCTCAACATCAGGTCCCTATTCAATATTCAATAGTCCATTGGATAGAAGTGGTTTTATCACCTCAGCATGAGCCCATTCATTGGTAGAGGGCAAATACCAATGAAAATTTGACCATATGTGCTGTCCAAGTTCTCAAATTTATCCTCCACTGAGATGTTAAAAATAACTATGTATGGTCCACCACCAAAGCAAACTATTAGTGAGCCAGTGATGATTGTCTGATGATGGACCTCAGGTTCCCAAACAGAGCTCGTCATGCCTATAAAACAATGCATATACTTATGGAACGGACACCAAGAGGAGACATTAATCACCGCTCTTAAGGCCGATTCAACGGTTTCCAATTTTCGGGTCTCGCTGGAACCAATGACAACACCTCTAGTAAATACATGGTTTTCCAGGGTCTATTCCGAGTTGCAGTTCTTGCTTTCCTTGCAATCTGTTGCTGGCGATGAGGAGATGATACTCATGAGGTCACAGTGTAAAGCAGTTGTCGAGGGCCGGAGCATTAACGGCCAGCGTCGAAAATCAGAGGGCTCCACGCTCACGCTTATAGCATATTCACCCATACGCATAGAGTTGAATAAGTGTGGGCTGCTTGGAATGTGGTCGTGGCGGGGCAAGATAGTACTTGGTCTGCGTCGCACTGCGACGAAGTGCTTTGCTGGCACGTGACTGTTACGCGACGCGCTCTTTAAGAAAATTCCCACGATGTGCTTTCTATCCCAAAGCTTGTTGTGTTTCACGTTTAGTGTTACTTTGGTAGACCACCCCAAGCCATCCGCCGTCGTCTCTGGCACCCTCAAGAGAGCACTGTCAAGAAAATATTCAACATTTGTAGCCGCCCCGATCACTATTCTATAAGCTGTTTCTCTTTTCTGCGAGCCACCTCAAGAGTCTTGCCTTGCTTTCTATCTCCCTCATATCGCCATCTGCCTGCTTTTGTTCAGTCTCCACTCAGTCCAAGGTAACTTTGTGCTGCTCTTGTGACGTCTCGTCGCACTTGTTGCATCCTTTTTTGCTCATGTCTTTGCGCGTATTGTAGGTACCACGGTCGTCATGCATAAGCACTCTCTTTCCGTCCCTGTAGTTCCTTCATCTGCACCCACCTCTCCTGCTGCCTCTCGTCTTAATAGAGCAGAGCGAGCATTGGGCCTTCCGGTCACCCCACAGCGCATAATGCGTTCCCAAAAGACCCTGTATCGCTCACCAGTTACTCCAGCGAGCGCCACTTCCACACCTTATACGCCTCTCAGTCTCCGTTCTTTCTCTACAAATTCAGGATCGATAATCAACACACCGGATTCCGCAGTGAGCTTCAGGCGATTTCCTGTCATACATTCACCCGAAAATGAGACCACCGCCCACTCAGCCGACAAGAGTCTAGCAGGTATTGCAGCAAACTGGCGCTCACGTGCCAACGAAAATGGCATAAAGGTAACTACTGCTGATGACTCAAGCTTTGGTGATGATGAGGGTCCGTATATGCGTTTCTTCTGGAAGTTTAGTTTGCTTACATCTCTCTTTTCTGTATCTGCATTCTGATTTGGATCATCTACAACCCACCCACCCCGCTGAACGCATATATGCATATATGCAGCTAGCGACCTTACTCCTTCCGATGTCAGCTCGACACCTTTTGCAGGCGAAGAATGTCCGTTGTTTTCGAGCTTCCCAATTTGAGTAGTCTCTGACATTGTCCCCGTACAGCTTTCCTCTCCCCTCCCTTCCTTCCGAACCACCGCCGATCTCGTACACAGTCGAGCATTCAGCCCATATGTTCTTCTCCGCACGCACACAGGACGCCAGCAAGGCGGGCCCTTGGTATCCTGAATACACCGCCACCTAGACCTACAAACTCCAGCCAATTGAAATTCAAAGGAAGCATGACGGATCCCGCACACACCCGCCGCCGCCCCTCTTTCGGACAGGTGTGTACTTTCTTGTCGTATATTCCATTAATTTCAATGTGACTCATGTACCGCGTGCCAATTTCAGCTTTCCACTGAGCTTTTTGACATCGATGAAAATACTTTTGAACCGTATCCACAATCTTTTTCTACGGCAGCTCAGACGTTGGTTCTGCAAGATCCCTTCAACGGCTCTGGACTGTCAACGATTGCAGAATCCGTCCCACAGCATCTTTCGGACTCGTATTCTGAAATGTTCAACGTTTCTCCTGCTATGTCGTCCCACACGGCTTGTTCTGTTTGTGGTTGCGCAGGCGATCGGATGGCGGTCCTTGTTCCCTGCAAACATTTACTTTGCTCTGCTTGCATGACGAGTGCCCTCAACATTGTGGGTGAAAAGGATATCCACTGTTCTGTTTGCAAGACGTTTGTCAACGATTTTGATTTGCAAGCTGCCTCGGACGACGATGCTTCAGCATCCACCGTCACTCAGGGACCCCTCCATGTTTCCGTAAATATCGCATCCTCACCATTACAGCAACGATCGGTAAGAGGTGAACTCCCACTTCTACCGAGTACATTCAATCCCAGTCCTCTGCCATCCTTGATGAGCGCTATGTCTCTCTGCAATGCTCAGATGCGTCACTCACCTTCATTATCCATTGGTCCCCAAGTACAAAAAGCAGAAAATGTGGTTCTTCGCATCGACAATGTTCCTTGGGTAGGTCATTCAAAGTGGGGTTCCCTCATGCGCCTGACAATCTAACCCCAGGATATCACCCCTCCTGTTGTCGCCGCGTGGTTGAAGCATCCCATTGTCCGTGTTCATATACTTCTGGACCATCGAGGAAAAACATGCAGTCATGCCTACGTTGAGCTTTCTACAGAAGAGATTGCGAGAACAGCACTTCGATCAGTGCAAAACTCTGTACTTGGTAAAGGAAAGCGGGCGCGTGGGGTCACTGTCACTCTCAGTAGCCAAAGTGAGCTTATGCACGCAGTATGTCTACTTTCGCGTGAGGGTGATGTGAAGCTCAATTCCTCCTACTAGCTATTCCCATCATGGCAGGGTGACTGGAATGGTTCCCGGCCTTCGATCTCTGGACTGCGAGATGAATCACTGTCTTTGATGTCGAAAGAGGAGCTCGATTCGTTGTTGAATCTGATCCAGCAGCCTGATGTAAGTGAAACCTCTACCATTACTGTTCGCTTACGCGGTTCATCATCTAGTCGCATTTCTTGAAGGTGGCAACCCTTCCCTTCCATTTACTTACTAGTATTCTGTCCAAGTTCCCAGTGGACGTCGACAGCAGGATCTTTTGGGAGGTCAAGATTAGTGATTCGTTGTTCTGTCAGTACACTGTTTGGCACTCTCGCAGTTCTTGCTGATCAGTTGAGCTGTACAGACATCACGCACAGTAAGTAAGCTCTCGTTGACAGATGTCGTGTAGCTAATTTATTCTAGCCGCGCTCGACATCCTTGGAGCTCACTACCGGCAGTGTATTCCTCGTGATGAACCGCAGCTTCTTAACGAACTCTTGGAAGTTGCTATTAACTGCAGGGGTAAGCTCGAAGGATGTTCACCTATGTAGTCATTCTGACTTCTGGCTTTCAAAGTATTCACAGAGGAACAAATTGCGACATTGGCAACAATTCACAAGGCTTACACCTCTGTGTTCTCTGCACAACATGACTATCCTGCAGCCCATATGCAACCATTTCTCATGCCGGTCATGTGGGATCTGCCTTCTGCGGGCTCACCGTACGGCGCGCTCGCAAGAGAATTCGGACTCCCGGAAAACGTTATACATGCGCTTGCTCAAAGACTTAACGATTTCCGTTGACTCGATCCTACCATTTATAACGAGTCTGTATGATTCCCCTCACGTTGCAACGCAAACATCATGACAGGTCACGACCCCTCTTCCTGCTTTCCTCCGGTTGGCATTGACTGCCGCTTCTGGCGTTTCTTGGCACCATGGACTTGTCCTCGAATGGTTATTTTCCTTGCTTCCATTTTTCGCATTGAATGACGCTTTTTTTATTTGCACCGTTCGTTTCTCCGAGATCCTGCCCCTTGCTATGAATTTGCACAAGTGTTCGCATCCTCTTGTTTCGCATTATTTTCTTTCGCTCCCTTGTAATGTCCAATGAGCAGCCCGTATGTCATGCTTGTATCGTAGACTGAACGTTGACGTTAGAAGGGGCATGGACCCCTTCGTCTATAGCGTTTGAGCACAGTTAGAATAATTTAGATGTGGCATTGGTGGATTATGCCAACGGTGCTCCAGCAAGTGAGGCGATGAGGGAATACCATAAATCTGGGCCCCCCCACACGCCCACCTCCGTTTTGTGCTGTATCATCGCCGCTCCTCAGCTCGGCTGAGGCATCCTGCGCGGTTCGTTGGCTCCTAGATTTGTGCTACAACCACGGTTTACGTTAGCTCCGGCATCCACAGCAAGCGCATCATACGGTACGCGCCACGACAACCGCGTAACGCACCGCCGACCTTTGCTCCCGATCAGACCACCTGTGGAATCTCGATAAAATAGATCCCTGAAGAGTTGGCTCCGAGACCGTACTCTCACCGTATCTCTCGGTCGGCAGTAGCCCTTTATGCCCGCGAACCACGGACACGGTGTCAAAGTTTTTGGGTATGCGACTTTTAGAGAATAGGAGACGGAGGTATTGCCAGGCAAGAGGCTCTGGTAGATGGGCGATGGTAACTAAAAAAAAAAGAAAACGGAACAGATCGGAGAGGCGCGCACAGGATTATTATCCATCAGTTGGGTT
This sequence comes from Boletellus emodensis, assembly GCA_038089935.1. Classification (NCBI taxonomy): domain Eukaryota; kingdom Fungi; phylum Basidiomycota; class Agaricomycetes; order Boletales; family Boletaceae; genus Boletellus; species Boletellus emodensis. Next base: position 51,753 of record JBBPLU010000065.1, read on the forward strand.
GAAAGACACTGCGGACGCCCACATTCAGTGGAGCGACATGGCCATGGGGCAGACGAAACGAGCGTTGTCACGCGCTATGGCAACGGGGTCTCGGACGGGGCACGCCGAAGAGAATAGATCGGTTCGAGACCCTTGAGCGAGTCAGACGTGGCAGTACTGGACCCCTTTGATCACGATCACGGGCCTATGGCTACAGCGCGGTGGGGACTCGGCCACTGGCAGACTTCAAAGCTTCACATCCATCTCTCAGTCTGCCATTCCCGTCTGCCCCGTTGCCATCTTTACCATCTAGATTTTTCTCAACCCCAGGATTAGAAGAACGAGCGTGTTTGGTTGCATCCGCACGCAGCTGTCGGAAGATATTGAAGAACGTGATGGTGCTTCTGGGGAACTGGCCGTCTTCATGCCAGCCCTCTATAGGTCACGTGCAATCCTATGATCTATGTGGACTCGCTGCTCGTATATTCACTCGTTCAAATGTCGGGCCAAACAATCCTCCACTAGATTTGAAAAGGGGATTACTTTGGCGGCCAAGGTTCTTGCCTTTGCTTGTTTCATCCAAGCGACCACATGATCTGGCTGTCCTACGTGACCTGCGGATGCTTGCGCGTACATTCTCTACGCCTGAGTATTCGCATCTATACAATCCCAGACCTGCTGCCCGGATGGGCCGTCGAGCACGATCGGTTAGAGGACCAAGACACCGATTGTTGACGAGCTTCGGTTGGGCTGCAATTACTGTCCGAGTGTGCTGCCAAATCTGACCCCTCGGACGAGATTCAGGCCAAAGAGATCGCCACGAGTGCGACATTCACGATTCCTGTAGAGGTGTGGGACCCTGCCTTGGGCAAAGAACAAGGTAGGACTCGGGATTCAGATCGCGTTTCCGCCGTGGCGCGCACGCTGCCACGACTCGAACGCCATGCTGCAGCACGCACGGGCGGGTCTGGGCCAGGTGGTTCCTCCCAGGCGAATCGGACACGGCCTACGAGAGCCCGACTCTCTCTCGAGGAGGGTGCACGTGAGCCCGTCTTTGTGGGTCGTAGTGCCGTTCGGGCGCTCCTGGACCTAGCGGAGGATCCTGTGGAGCGAGCGTTGCGCGCGCCGATTCTCGACCCGGCGGCGTCCTCTCCGCCTGAAAAGCGAAGAACCCGCGTTTTACCGTCGCCCTTCGTCGCCCGGAGTATATGTCAGCGAGACGTGGGCCGGAAAGGCAGTGGCAGTGGACAAAAAGGCGGAGCGGTTTCTGACCACGTGCTGTCGCGCAGCACGGTTGCGTTGGTCGTTGTCAGCGGTTCACTTGCCATTGTGAATAGCTGTGATTTCAACGCAAAAAAAGGGATCGCGTAATATGGAGCGATGCACAGCTCCAGTGTAAGCAAACACGTGACCCGGACCGCAGGAATCACTAAACCCAAACTGGCTGGCTGAGCGGCCCGTGTTTCCAGTGGACCTGTTTAGTCCAGGCTATGTAGTATGTGGTACTGTCATCATGCCACAAAATTAGTTGGCAAAGGCCCAGGTGCGTTGCGCTTACCTCGTAGCGAAATTCGGGCGCTACTGATGACGTGTGCCTTGGACTTCTGCAATGCCATCGGGACCCGCAGAACAGCTCTGCGGCGCCCGAGTCCCTTTGCGCTCTAACAGCGCGCTCGTAGCTACTACTAGGGCCGACGTGCAGCAACTACCAGGGCTTGTCAGCGCCACCTTCCCTTCCTCGGCCCGGCAGATGCGCTCATCTCACCATCGTCGAAACGGGATACGACCGTCGCCACGACTCGACCTGCAAAGGCCACGCAACACGCATTCATGTGTGTACCGCACTGCATACAACGCCGGCACCCTGCGTCATCTATAGAAACATCCACGTTCACAACGATCGCACCCTCACAACGCCGTGGGCGTGCACGTCGTCGTCGTCGTCGGGTAGTACGGCCCAGCGGTCGAGCGTGGAGGTGGCAACGTCCAGGTTTCGCTCGGGTTGTCATACGGGCAGAGGTCCCGCGTTGCATCTGCCAGACCGGAGCGTGGGCGTCAGCGATCCCCAGCCCTTTTTTTTTTTTGATCAACAGTCAGAGGAACGGGACTCACTGCTGAGAGACGGACGGGCGCGAATGCCTTCATAGTCTTCGACAAACACGACAGCCATTCCTCTAGACCAAACGGGGATGAAAAAAAAAGGGAGGGGTTAGCGGCCGTGCTACAGTGCGAGGGCGAGGTGAACGTACGCGTAGAGATGCCATTCGTTGTGGCTGCACCACACACGTCAGCCCATCATGATCATCGTCCGACGATCGGTTCAGGGGGCACAGAGCTTGCATGCTTACCAGTGGAGTATCCAAGGTCCAGGATTGTCGGTGATGAACCGGATCGTCACGTCATCAGACGTGCCGTTAAATCCGGTGAAAACGGTGTCTCTCACGACAGGTCTGTCATAGTTCAGGACCACGCCGTCAGCGCTCTTCATGACCGCAAAATGGTGCTGTTCGCAATCAGCAAGGGGGTGTTTACGCTCCGATGGTCCGACTCACGCCATGCAAGTGGAACGGATGCTAATGTCGAAAAGGGGAGAGTTAAGGGGTGGTTCATGACGATTTCATCAGACTCACTGGACGACCTGGTGTGTTATTGACGTGAAAGATGATCTCGACGACCTTGTTCCTCGGAAGTAGATATACAGATCCCTGGGGATCGATCGCCCCGCTCGACACCCCGTTCATGATCTGTAGCAACACAGGGACGCTGGGCGACGTGTACTGGGTACCGTTGATCAAAAAGTTGTAGTTGGAGTCGTTCTTGGACAGCTCCAGGATGAGACTGATGTCCGGATCGGGTTCGAGGATCCGGGGGGAGGACTCCGAGAGCGAGCGCAGAAGCGTCTCGTTCAGGTAGTCGTTCGTCGCGCTCACCGTCTGCGGGTCGACTTGCGGGGCGTCGACGTACCTCAACACGGCGGTGTTGGTCGCATTGATGATCATGAGTTGTCCCGGATTCGGGGAGGCGCGGATCCAGTAGTTGCCGACTGGCTGGTCGGCGTCGAGGACGAACGAGTAACGCTGAGCCGGGTAGATTTGGATGGAGTCGACGACGTAGGGCTCGACGTACTCTCCGTCGACCTCGATGACTTTCATGGTGTGGTTGTCGATGCTAAAGTTGTAAAACAGCTTGCAGGACATGTTCAAGAGGCGGAAGCGGTAACGGCTCGTCGCTTGGACCATGTAGGTGGCGGGAGGCGGACAGTTCGCGCTGTCGGGCTGATAGCACCCGGTCCCGTTGATCAGGACGGAATCGGGCCAGATGTTTCGGGGAGTGTCGACCGAGGGGTAGTGATACCTGCGCGACAAAAATCAGGATCTGCGCGAGCGTCAGGCTCCGATGCGGGCACTCGCCAGTCCATCAGAGTAACGATCGTGGAATCTATCTACCGTGAGTTCACTCGGACGCGATCCGGGGAAACAGTCAAGACACAGACCGTTGTCAAAGTCATAAAAATCTTTGAACGGATCCTCGGGGTCACGTATGACGAGAGGCCCGCGAAGACCGTCGCAGTATTGTACCGCGTAGTGGGAATGATACCAGAACGTGCCAACCTGATCTTCCACGGTGAAATTGTACAGGAAAGACCCCCCGGGAGAAATGGGACACTGCGAGACGTAGGCTGTGCCATCCATCTGGGCGGAATGGCGCTGATGGATGCCGTGCCAGTGCTATGGATGGCTTTGCGTGAGTCCAGAGTAGGGTAGCTGTTTAGAGGGCTCACGGGCACTGACAATCGTCGTCCCGGTGAGCATGGTCGTATCGGTCAAATCATTGGTTACGTTGATGAGGAATCGATCGCCCTTCAAAAATGGATTGCGTTACGTCTTCCGAATGCAGCTAACCAAAAAAAAAGCATACCTTGTTCCCGGAGATGACGGGACCTGGGAGGGTAGGTTCCTCACCCTGTGTCCCAGCAAGAGTAGCACTGACAAATGTCGGCGCGTTCGTCGGCGCGTACTAGAGTGTCCGAGACCTACCTTCTCGGAAAGCCATCCGGAGCCACACAGCGGTTTGCAACCAAGAGATCGACAAAAACGACGTGAGCCCGATCCGGAGAACGAGGCGAGATATCTCCAAGAGAAGAGGCATAGGCTCCCCAGATACAGGACACGAGCAAAGCTACGAAGCAAGGTGTGAAGAGCGACATGACAAGAGAGCAAGGGGATGGACGTATTGGCATACCCTGTGCTCATAATAATGCGATGAGCGCAGCACTGGGGGGCTTGAGCGCGGCAACTCCTTACTTCGTACCATGTAGTGGATGTAGGCGCGGAATTTCCGTGGCGACGTGGCAGAGCGTTCGATCGCAGCGCAAGCTAAGGGACATTGGTCATCCGGTCCATGTCGGACCAGGAACGAAGCTATTGATCTCCACCCGCAGCTGACATGAGAAAGGTTGGCAATCAAAAACATACTGCCACAAATCCATTTGTCAGAGTTGTCCACCCCTGGGCCTTTTGAGGGATCCAATCGCCCTGTCCACTGATTCAGACTGACGGCCCAAAGACAATACGCTCGCTAACCTCGACCATCACGATCTACGCATGATGCATGATGTATTGCTGATGTATGAGCCCTCATAGCTCGCCCCTTGGTCGAGCCAATCATGGTCAAGGTCATTGGTAATCATTACATTTTGAGCGGCTTTCTTTCTATTCACCGACCATTTGCGAGCGACCCGATTGCAGGCATCGGACGTGCCTTCATGGGGTACATACCAGCCCTTGGTTCGGTCGATCGTGTGACCATACAGTAGATCCTCGGGTCGCCTACTTGGAATCATCTCGCGAGGGAGAAAACGAGAAGCATACGGTCACTTCACCGACCTCATCGTGGGCGTGTGTCCATGCCAACGCCGCACCGAGCTGAGCCTCTGTACCGTGCAGGTCGGAGAAGGAAAAGAGAGTTTATCCAAGCTGATTGGTGGTCCTGACGAGAGCCTTTCAAGAGGCATGACGACCGGGAGCACTTTGCTCTAGTCGGATACGAAGACGGCGAGGGGCGTGTACTGCGATGAGTTGGAACGGATGATGGCAACGACAAAGCCTGCACGGACACGCCGACGTGCAACGGACGGGATCATCGTACGCATTGCCGAGCAGGACCCGATCGACACGGTCTGGAGTGTATGCTCTGCCCGAACCCGAGCGACAGGTTTCCCTAAGACGAATGGACGAACCGTGTCAGATTTTACTCCACCAAGAGCGAGCTTTCGATTTCGAGCCTGATTGCAGACGCTGTTCCCTGGGCCCCCCTTTTACGTTTGATGTCTTTCCTGGTCGTCTCCAGCACCGTCTTCAGCCGCATACAGTATTTCGACAGTGCAGTGCAGCCATCCGTTCCTCGTGACGCCGTCCACCACGTTCACTGGCAACATGAAAAAACGTGGGGCTGCGGAACGCTCGCCCGCCCGACCGTCGAGCGCGCATTCGGTTCCGACGGTGGTGTCGAGCGTGCAGGGCGTCCGAGCGTGACTGGGCACGTCACGAGCGCGGCTGATGTGACGTACGACGGGCTTGAAACACGTTGCTGTGCGTGCGTGCGTGCATACATAACGCGGGGTTGAGGGAAGACGCATCTGGGCTGGACATGATCCGAGCCAGAAGACGGGGCTCGCGCAGCCATCCAGCGGCAGCGTAGTACATAACACGTCTGAAACTGATTGATTGGACATGGGGGGGCGATGCGCTCGTACACCGCGATCGTGACCGCGGACAGGCGAGGAAAAACAAGGCTTGCAGACCTGGGCTGCCCCAGTTCACAAAGTGGTCCGGGCGCACTTCCTACCCCATGCTCCACCGGGGGCTCCGATGGAGCGGCCGACCGGCACGGCCAACGACACAAGGGCGCAAAGTGTGGTGATGAACGCTCTAGAGAGTACCCGCGGGCCGCGTTCCCTCCGACGGGCGTCCGCTGACAGCTGCCCCGAGGGTGGCCTCGCTGACGCTGCATGAAACGCCACAGGCGTGCTCGGGAGCGTCTTTGGGCGCCTGTGTGGATCATCGCCCTGCCATGCAGCTGACGACGGTCCAGAGACGAATTGACCCAACAAACACCGACATCACCGGTGACGCAAACAGCCACTCCATCCTGATGTCGCCACACGCATCTGCATCTCTGAGACATCCGTTCACCCACCAACTCTAAATGACAACATCATCGTACAGCCTCTTTGCACAGAAAGCGACCATGCCACAAATGAGGGTATATTTACTGTACACATCCAAACTCAAAATGCACCACCCAATCAGCGCGAAGAGAAAAAGAAGAGATAGAGCATCACACATCCCAGGATGCGTGCACGCCTGGCACAAACGACACGTCCACCCGCGCGAGTGCGCGCCATTCGTCTTTTGAGTGACCGAGCAAGAACGCCTCCACCGCAGCGCTCCAGTCCTTGAGATCGTCGACCGCGCATTCGTGCACGAAATCGTCCACCTTGTCCTCGCACTCGACAACGTCGCGTGCATGTGCATACGAAATCGAGATGGTCTGGACGCCGCACGACGCGAGCGCGTCCAGCGTCGGCGCGAGGTCGTCGACAGCGATGCGCGAGGCATTGACGTGCACGTTGGCAACACGAGGATGCTCGCTTGACGGTTGCACGTGCGGAAGTGGAGCGAGGGCGGTCCCAAGGACGAGCGTTCCCAACGATGGACAGGCATGCAGCCACGCCGTGCACGCTTCGGCCTCGGACTCGGTCGAATACATGCTGCCCGTGAGCACGAGCTTTTCCAGACGGGAGGAGGTGCATGCAGCGTCGATCTTGGTGTCGCAGCCCAACCACGTATCGCGTATGTCGAGGGTGCGAAGCGAGGCAAGACGTAATAGGCTGGGAAGGGCCAGATCGCTCCCCAGCACAGGATGAGGAGGGACATCAAAGTCGTTGGTCACGAGGGGCACACCCACGGGGACGTCGCATGGGTCGACGTGGATGGTGGAGCGGGTGATGCGCGACAGAGTCAGATGGGCGAGCGAAGGAAGCGAGGCGGCAAGGGCCACGACGAGACGCTCGGAACTACCCATGCGGGATCAGCACGAAGCTGTCATGTCAGAGCGTGCGGACTCACACAGGCGTGACGTCTTCAGTACCCCCGCAGCCAATCTCAAGCGAGTGCACGCACGCAAGACGGGCAAACGCGGGCACGAGTTTTTCGGGGTCGAGGGGGGATGCGAGGGAGAGGGAGAGGGACTGCAGGCGAGTGCACGCGCCGAGGACGGCGAGGATGTGGTCGGTGGCCCCTGTGGCACGGTGTTGGGTGGAGATGGAGAGCGATCTGACGTACGGGCCGTAGGAAGTGGGGACATGGGCTGCGAAGGCGTGCAGAGATGCGGCCGAGGGGAGGATTACGTTGGCGAAGATCGCGGGGAGACAGAGGGCGCGGGCGGGGGGGGAGGTGGAGGCGAGGGCGAGGACGTCGTGGCGGGGGAGGCGGGAGAGGATGGCGAGGTGGAGTTCGGTGGGGAGGGCGTGCCAGGACATGGTCGGGCTGGGGGCGAGCACGCGCGCGGACGGTATTTGTACTGGCAGCGACCGGCCTCCATCTTTATCGGGCTGGCGTGTGTTTCGACCTTGTCGGGCCCTACAAGCAGCTCCTTCCCACGTTCTCCCGGCCTCCGCCGCATGTGCACGAGAATCCGCCCGCTTTAGGCATCCGGCGACGTTCCGTCCGAAACGGCCCCTTTATCTGCTCCGCGTCACCCGGCCACATCAAAGCCACGCCAGATCTGATCTCGCATTCCCTCCGGAGAAGCAGGCCCCTATTCTATCGGTCACATGTCCCCTGCCGACCCTGCGCTCGTCCGGCACTTTGACCGCATCGGGCCTGTCTCAGACAGCCTGTGCTTTCCCGTCGGCAAGGCGGTGTGCGTCATCGTCCGCCAATGGCGCGCGTTCATGTCGGCAGTCACGGATTAATGAAAGAACTGTGGCCAATGCTAAGCATAGTAGGGCCCTTCTTGATCTCGACCGCCATGACGACCTCGCACCAACACACCCATCACACGGGAAAAAAAAAAAACGTCCCGACAACAGCATCATACGTACACATCCACACACGCAAGCGTTTCTATGCGCGTGCGCAAAAAAAAAAGAAAAAACATGTAGTGTTTGAGCGCATCTGCGACGACACGTTTCACGCCTTGCCCGCGCCCGCAGCAGCAGCCTTCGCGTCCTCGGCCGCTGCGACGGCTGGGTTCACTTTTTTCCCGTCCTTCCAACGGATGCGTGGTGGCGGCGCGCGATTGCGACGGCCCTCGCGTGATCGCACCCGGACGACTAAACGGGCCAGTCAGCAATACCCCGTCGGGTCGTCTCGTCGTCTGCCACCTCTTCAAACGCCGTACTCACCGTGCGAGTGGATTGCGCACGACACGCAGTAGGCAATCTTCACGTACAATTTCGGAATCACATACTCTGTCCCCCGCAAGGCAAGAAAACAGATCACCGCCTGCCAACAGAAACATCAACGAGGGAAACGCACCAGGATAGACGCTCGCCTCGCTGATATCCCGCACCGCCGCGCTCTCGACCATGTTCCGCACGGTGAAACGTTTGATCGCCTTGTCCTTGCCCACACAGCGCGAACAGTTGGAGCAGCGCACAAAGCTGACGTGCCCACGGCCCTTTTTGTTGCGGCCCCCGTTTCTTCTCTTCTTGGTCTGTCGGCAAAATAAAGTGCGTGTGGTGAGCAGAGCACTCTGCCGTCGTGCCAGGGACCACGGTGCGTCGTCATCCATCCTGCTCTTCCCTCATCCATCGCCTGCAATCGACATCTCCCTCTTCTGAACGGGTCCCCGGCACGAAAATGCGGATCGCATGCCAAAAACTGGGCTTACCATGTTGCAGAGTCCCGCTGTGTCTTGACGGTGTCGGTCGTGACTGGACACTACCACGACGTCTCAGCATCGCTAGCCCCTCGGCATCTTCCAGATATATATTCTCACGCCCCTAGTCTGTCCCTCGGCACGCTCGTACGTATATAAAAAGATCCAACCGCCTACAGATTCTTTCATTCTCAGCTAAAACACCGTCTCCACCTCGTTCTCGTCCTTCGCATCCACGCACTGCCGTCTCAACACCGCCTGCTCCTCCGCAGTCTTGAACACCTTGCTCAGCCCAAACTTGCCGTCGCATGCTATTCGGAATTCGTCCGCTCGCGCAGATTGGATCTGCTGGAGATACGTCGCGATCTCGAGCCCGTCCTGTGCACATGCTCGCGAGATGAGTGAATAGCCAACGTACCTCTTTCCAACGCGATGACACGCACCTCGAGACGGAACTGTCGCACGCCGTCCGTCAGCGTGGTGAACAGCAGATTCTCGACCTCTTCCCTCGGCGCGTCCAACAGGTGCGACACCTTGGCAGAAGCGAGGATCGCCAAGGCGGACGACGAGTGCGACTGTAGGTACTGCGAATTGAACGCGTCCAACGAGACCTGCGCAGGCTTCAACGCGGCCACCGCATCGTCGAGGACAGGCCGAATCGTCTCAGAGACATCGCTCGCGGTCGCCGCTGCAAAACGGACATGCATTGGTAAACACACCGGTCTCAGTACTCGATTGCTTACCATTTCTTGCCAGTTGTACGATCCGGACGTGCACCTCGGGATGGTGCGGATCGCGCGCATGTGCCCGGCAGAGTGCCTGCGCCGCCTTCAGGTACTTCTCTGCACACCGCAGTAGCATCCCGTCGTCAGTAACACCACGATCTAAATGACGCACTCTGCCGTATCGCCACATCAAATGAGGTCACGTTCACGTCCACATTCTCCTCGCCAAACTTTCCCAGCGATCCAAGGAACTTGCTCGCACGCTCTAGTGGATCTTCCGCCGTGACGAGTTTCAGCCCCTCCGGATCGTCGTCCTTGACTGCGGGCGGTTCGAGCCCCTTGTCTTCATTTTGTTTCGACCGTACTACTGACCGCGACGTGATGATGGGATGCGTGGAAATTAGATAAAACGACACCTAAAATTCACCTTTTTGTAAATTTGCCTCTTCCTGATCCTGCGGCGTTTCAGCTGTCGCTTTGTGCGCCGCCTTCTTCGCCTTTTTAAGTGCTTTCTTGGACAGTTCACCCACAGGTTCTGTCAGAGGGAAATCGGTGACGAGGAAGGTGTAGCACGAGAGATTCGAAGCCTACCCGGCGGATGTAAGGATTGGATTATCAAAGGATCGTCGTAGAGCTGAATCCATATCTGGCGATAGATCCGTCAGTGTGGGATTCGTCCGTATATGAGGTGGTTACCCGGGTGCTCCATACTGCCGCATGGATATACGCAGGGTGAGAGTGTAGATCGTCTTCCCATCCGAGCATTCTGTAAAAAAGGATGACATCGGTTACTCGTGGGTGCCGGGTATCCACGCACGCAATATAAGAACCTAGCATGCTCTTGCGCAGCGCATACAGGTGGAAATCGTATTGTTCCTCACGGAAACTTTGGAAAAGCTAAAGACAAGTTCCAACACCGACAAAGTGCATGGGACGGCGAAGCATGTACCTTTTGAATAGAATAATATGTCTTGAGCGCAAGGTGGTATTTTCCTAGTCGTCTCTGCGCGTCACCCAGCTCTGTGAGATAATGCAGTGCTTGCATCTCCAACAAGTCTGCGCCAGGTAATACGCCCTTCTGAACAATCAACGGTGTCACAAGAGAATGCCACTTGAAAAGCAGAAACGAATAACCTTGGTGAACAGCGCCAAGACCTCATCTGCTTCGTTGATCATACCTGCGCGCAGACGATATTTGCCCGACTTGGTATTCACGTGCCGATCTTGTCCGTCGAGGTTCCGTGCGTCGTCCATCGCACGCACAGCCCCGTACGGATCTCCGGCTCGCTTGAGCACTCGGGCCTTGGTCATGTAAAGCTCGGGCAGCGTCGGTGTGTGTTCCATTGCAATGTGGAGAACCTCGAGCGCCTTTTCGTGTTGTCCCAGAGAAGAATAGTGTTGTGCAAGGAAGAAGAGCGTCCAGATATAATCCGTGGGGTCCGGTGATGTTGCTGGGTGTGCCTGATCGCCAGGCGTGACGCTTGAGCGGAAATCTTCAAGGATCTCTTCAATTGTTTGAAGCTTGGACGGATCGGCATATAGGTCCTTGACGTCACTAAAGAGGGAAGGAATTCCTTTCTGAAGTGCATGCACGACATAGGGCTTCACCAGTTCTTTGAATCTGTCGCCTGGAAACGAATTGAAAGATGTTGGCGTTGAAGTGCTATTCTGGCTTACCTTGTGCGACAGTCAGAGCGAGTCGCTGATGTGTGTTAGTTTTGGGGTGCTTGGCGGCAAATTCATGGAGGATGTCAAGCGCCCTTGTTCGTGACTCGTCAGTCAAACTGTCTTTCGTGGCGTAAGATCGCATCAAACGAGGTCAGTATTGCGCGCATTACCGAGATCAATGCCGGCATTGGAAAGGAATGCCTTGTAGTAGTCCAGATTGTCAGGATTTTGGTCAATCAATTCCCTCCAGGATCGTTCAGCTGCCTCCGTCCATTCCACCTTTTGTGCGCCATCTGCGTCTGCAGCAGACTTCAATTTTCCGAAAAGACGTGCTTGTGGAAGATCAGCAGCCAACGAAGAGTAACCTGATCATTGCCTACCTCTGCATTCGGCGATTGCTGGTCGATCAGCCAACAGTCCATCCTTTTCCTTCTTCTCCAACAGGGTTAGGGCTTCCTGCCATTCTCTCAATTCTTCCAACACACGGACATGGAAGAAAATCAGTTCTCCATACTCGGGGTCGCGGGCAGGAACACTCTGGACGCAGAATAAACGCGAATGGCACGACAAACAAACTCGACACGTGCCCGCAAGAAACCGTCTATATGCTCCAAGTATTTTTTTGCTTCTGCTACATTACCGGCCAGCTTGTACGCAAGCGCGACGCCGATCCAATGGGTACGTGACTGGGGACGCAAACGAAGCATGTGAAGGCGTGAATCGACGAGTGCATCGTATTGGCGAGTGTGCGTTTGCAAGATAGATGTTTCGCGAACGATGTTGAAGTTGTCCTGTAGTCCGAGGTCAACATGATGGGTAGGGGTTCCGCGGCGTTTGTGCACCTTGTCGATCTTGAGCGCCATCGTGTAGGATTTGAGAGCTTCTTCGTAATTGCGCTCCCCTTTTTGTATGAGGGCCCAGACGTGCCAGCATATATGCGATTGGAGGTCTTTACGCATTCCGTCCTTGATTAGAGCAGTCCCTGCTTCGCGCTCGCCGAGGTGAACCATGATGAGGCCTTTCATGCACATCGTTTCTTTGGCAGGTCGGACTGTGAAACAGCAAGGCGATAGGTGAGCTCACCTCCATGTTGTGGATATTTCTTGAGGATCTGGTCAGCGGTTTTCCGTCCCTTGGAGAGCTGTTTTTGTTCGTACGCTTGTAAGAGTTCCGAGAAGAGCTTGCGCTCCTTTTGTGCCAGCACCTGGGAGGCCATGGTGAGCTGGAGGGGGGTATGTGTATGTTCCTCTTGTGGAATGCGGCAGGGTCAGAGGGACAGACGCTCGCTAACCAAACCCGGCTGGACGGAGTCTGAAACTCCGAGCAGTCCCCAAGGCACTTTCCGGCCAGAGCGTGAGCGGCACATCGGCACAACCGCTGTCGGGAGTTGAAATATATTATCTCCGACGGGCTCGGGGACTGGACGCGCTCGGACGCGTTGACTGCCAGACGACGCTCGCTGCGCCGATCACGTCCCGCTCGCCTCTCGTCCGAGTACACGACGATGGTGGCACAAACGCGGACTGCCGCTGCGCCCTCCAGGAAGCTCACCTTCAACGAGAAGATCGTCGGCAAGTCCCTCTCCACCGACACGCTCCTCAAGAAGCTCAAGGCCCTCCATACCGAGCTCGCAGAACTTGACCAGGAGCTCGTCGACGTGCACTCGCTCTCGTCCGTTCGCTCGCAGCTCATCAACACATCTCTCCTCCTTCACAAGGACAGAGGAGTCAAGGCGTACACCGCGTGCTGCCTTGCCGACATTCTCAGGCTTTACGCACCGGATGCCCCTTATACCCAAAACGAGCTCAAGGACATCTTCCAGTTTTTCTTCAGGCAACTTTCCGCAGGCTTGAAGGGCACTGATGCCCCGTATTATAACGAGTACTTTCACCTCCTCGAATCCCTCTCGACCGTCAAGAGTGTGGTGCTCGTGTGCGATCTTCCACACGCCGACGAACTCATGTCCGAAATATTTCGCGACTTTTTTGCCCTTGTACGACGTGACCTCGCGAAGAAGATAGAGCTGTTTATTGCTGACATCCTTGTCGCACTCATCGACGAGTGCCAGTCACTACCCAGTGACGTCCTGGATGCTATTATGGCGCAGTTCTTGGATAAGCATTCGGTGAGCCGTCAGGCACGCTAACACGCTTTCTTGTTTATCCTCCTCTCTCAGCGCCTGGATCAGCCCTCCTATCGGCTGGCAGTGCAGATTTGCAACGCAACATCAGACAAGTTGCAGCGCCACGTTTGCCAATACTTTACAGACATCATCGTTACTAACTCGCGCAACCTCGAGTCGGAAAGCGACTTTGATGAGATACGCACCGCCCACAATCTCGTCAAACAACTTAGCAAGTCGTGTCCTTCTCTGTTGCATAGTGTCATTCCACAGCTCGAGGAAGAACTCCGTGTGGATCAGGTTCAAGTGAGATTGATTGTTACCCAAGCACTGGGAGAGATGTTTGCAGAGAAGGGTGGGCTTGATCTCATCAGAAAGTATCCAACGACCTGGAATGTCTGGTTGATGCGCAAAAACGACAAGGCACCGGCTGTGCGGCTAAAGCTCGTCGAGAGTGCCAATGGGTTACTCTTGAATCTTCCTGAACACAGAGAGATCGTCGAAGGCAAGCGCCCATCTGAGGACCTGTGGTCGATGGCCTTGACGTGCTCCTGAATAGAAACGCTCCAACTCAAGCTTCTTGATCCCGACGAAAAAGTTCGCGCCGCGGTTTGCAAAGTGTATTCCTTGCTCGATTACGACACTGCGCTCCACTCTGTCTCGGAAGCACAACTTCGAGCGATTGCTGGTCGTGGAATGGACAAAAAACATTCTGTCCGTCTAGAAGCCATGAATGCGCTCGGCAAGTTGTATAGCCTTGCGTATCCGGAGATGTATGTCCTTTCCCCGAAAGAGCGTTACCGTTTAACACGTTGTATCCAGCGATAATGGTGACTCGTCCGCGCACAGACATTTTGCATGGATTCCTAATGAAATCCTGCGTATCTCAAACATGACGTCTGAAACCAAAGCTGCTGCGGAGCAGGTTATCGCCAACTATATTCTCCCGTTGCCTTCCCTCGCCGGTTCCAACTTTTCGTTGAAGAGTGTCGAGGTTGACGAGGTATCGTGGACAGATCGCCTGCTCAGCATTATGCAACATCTCGATAACATCGGTGTCAACACAATTCTAACTCTGAGTGGAATCAAAGCAACGTGCGTTGGTTGTTTTCCTATTGTGGTCAACCAAAATTGATATCATGCATAGGCGCCCCACCGTGTATGAGCATTATCTGCAAGCGTGCACACAGAACAACGTGAGATCTCTGGATTTTTTTATACATTTTCCTTATTAGTAACCGTTAGGGTGGTGTGATTGACGAAAACGAGGAATCCGTCGTACAGCGTCTAAATAACGTGGTTAAACTCTTGTCTCGTATGTGACCTTTTGGATCATACTATTTCTTGACCTTCTATCTGCGACAGGACAATTTCCCGATCCGCAGAAAGCAGCCGAAGATCTGCACGACTTTGCCAAGGCAAACGAAAAGAGGCTTTACAAGCTACTCAAGACGTGCATGGATCCCCAGTCTGATCTAAAGAGCATCGTAAAAGCCTCCAACGAGTTTCTACGACGTGTAGAGCAATCGCTCGAATCCACACTCATGACCATGGCCATCTTCCTCCGTCGCGCGACGCTCCGCATTGTCAACCAGTCGTCCATCCCGACCCTGATTAAGAGAGTTCAGAAGTCAGCCCCGTCATCGAAGCATGCTCAACAATTGTTGACATTTATATCAAAACATTGTTCGATTCTCTATAAACCTCATAGCAGTGAACTCCTCAAGGCGATTGCCGATGAGAAAAATGTGATTTTGGTGGAGGTCGGCATGCACGCACTCGCAGCTGTGGCGAGAGCCGATGAGTCCCAAGAGGCGCTGGACAAGTACGTTTCTTTGTCGTCCTCTTGTCTGTTGGGTTGACATGAGCGTCATGAATGTTCATGCAAGACGAACACTTGAACGCATAACGCGATTTGCTCTTGGAGATAACCCGAGAATCGCCAAGTTTGCGGCCCGCTTGCTGGCCTCCCTGAGGGATCATGAAGCTACTTGTGTGAAAATTATTGAAGTACGTGGTTCCACCAGCATTCCAATCGGCGGTTTCTTCACTGCTTGAAAGTCCATTTTAGAGGAGCTTCCGGTAGCTTCACCGGAGGAGCTCGTTGCCTATACAACCGTTCTGGCACAGATGGCGCGCTTCAAGCCCGACGCGTTCGAACATAGGAGTGACGATATTATAGCATTCTTGGTGAAGAAATTGCTCATGAATCGACGGTCGAAGGATCGAGTGAGGATGACACCTTTTGATCTACTTTATCGAGACCCCACTTACTGTCGTGATCAAGGAGGAAATGGACATTGATGACGACTGGGTAGAAGATGATGCTCTATTGCCGATCCAAAGAGCCAGGATCCTTGCGCTGAAAGTTTGTCGGAATCGGTGCCTTGCCAGTGCGTCTGCAGAAACTGCGGTGGAGCTTGCTACACCTGCGCTGAAAATGTTTTCCACATTACTCGAGCATTCTGGATCCTTTTCGGAAGATGCACCAGACAGGTTGGTTTCGAGTGGGCATGCCCTATGGCCGAGGTTGATGATTACTCACAGGCCGTCGGTGAAGTCACGGATGCGATTACAAGCCGCC
This sequence comes from Boletellus emodensis, assembly GCA_038089935.1. Classification (NCBI taxonomy): domain Eukaryota; kingdom Fungi; phylum Basidiomycota; class Agaricomycetes; order Boletales; family Boletaceae; genus Boletellus; species Boletellus emodensis. The sequence goes on from JBBPLU010000065.1 coordinate 67,717, forward strand.
GTGTCCCTTTTACACCTTTCTACCATCGAAGCGTTTGCAAACGTGATAAAGAGCAACTTTATATGGCTAGCAATTACAACTCAGGTAAGGAGCCTCCTCAAACTCGTGTGCTCGTTGACGGTGATGCGGATCCGCTCAGGACCCATGTTATCACGTCCGGATAACCTTTTTAACGAAACTCGTGTCTCTGTTAACTGCACGTAAACTCCCGCCACGTTTTAACACGATACCTTTCTTGACGATTCACGATCCCGAGGCCGATATTCGAGATAGGGTGAGCCCAGTCCATGAACTTTGGTGTGTGCGGAACAATGAATCGCTTTCCAGGCCATAGCGTATATTTCGTTTATTTCGAAATCTATTCCACCCGCTGCACGCGTTGAACAGCTAGAAATAATCTTTGTCCGTCTTCTTCACCTCCTCGCGCATCATCCCGATTTTTCGACTGTCCATGAGAACATGCAAGAAATGGCAAAGTAGGATTTTCGTTCATCCTCCCACAAGGTCGCCGACTCATTTTGTCTCTCAGATATATCGAGTTCTACCTCGATCTGATTGCGAGTCCTGACAACATCGCGCTCCTCTACCACCTTGCGATGAAAGCCAAGACCGTGCGAGATTCTGAATCACATACTCACAGCGAGGTTCGATATTCGCATGGCTTTTCTTTGGAGAACAATGGTTAATCTTCCGTCACACGTCACTTGTTTCATCCAGAATCTGTATACGATGTCAGAGCTCGCCCAAGAGCTGATCAAGGCGCGCGCGCACATTCGGTCGTGGACGCTCCAGAGTTACCCCGGTAAAATCAAACTGCCCTCGGACATCCTACGACCGCTACCTCACCCAGAGGCTGTCGCCAAGGTGAGTGAACGATCCAAGTCGACGAGGTGTGCAGACGGGCTCTTGCTGAAACACGTTACAGGTGATCAAAACACAATATCTGTCCGAAGAGACGACGACTTGGTTAAAGGAGATTAGGGGGCACAAGCCACCCGCGGGGGCCAAGGTACGCAGAATACAGGAAAAGGAATGGGACCTGAGACCTGAACGTGATCCGTGGGACTTCTTGTGCTGTAGGAGAAGAAACGGGAACCGAGGGAGGCGAGGGAGGGAAAGTCACCGCCCACGAAGCGCAAGGCATCGCGCGCGCGCGCAAATGGGGCACCGCCAAAGTGGGTTTGCTGTACGAGGCACAGATACAGCATCACAGTGACGTCACTTTTTTTTCTTTTCTTCTTTGAACAGGCGTGCCAAGACGCGCAAGGCAGCGCGTTGGAACAGCGATCAGTCCGAGTCAGAAGAAGCGACGTCTGACGAGTCGTCGATTTCAGATATATCAGAGAAAGCGACGTCGCCGAGGCGATCGAGTTCTACTCCAAGCGAAACTGGTCAAGACAGCAACAAGGAAGAGGACGGCGGGGAACCGTCAGAACGGGAGAAGAAATTTGGTCGAAAGGCAAGAGCGAAGGCGCAGGTGAGTCGCGCCTGCGGCAGCATCGCGGTGGTGCGAACACGGTATTAATCGGACAAAAAAGGAAAAGATAAGCAAGCAAGTGAAGAAGAGCGTGGGACGACCGAGAAAGCCATCCTGAACTAGGACCGCGCCCGTGGAGGGTTTATGGGAATCTTTTGTATATACGACCTGTTTGTGGCTTGTATTGTTATGTGTGCGTGTGCTCCTTTGGTCTCCTAATGTTTTTGTGTTTTTGAGATGCTTTTCGGGCCCGATCGCGGACGTAAACTCGATTAGGCCGTTCGTATCAGACGCGGTCGAACCTTGGATCATTCTGATGCTCGCAGTTGGCGCCCTGGTTTAAAGAAGGCGATGGCTGCCTGTGCCTCTTCGTCTTCGGTCTTGCCACCGCCACGCGTGAAATCGTATCCACGGACTCGGCGTGCCTGGCGTCGCAGGCAAGCAAGAAGCCTTCCGTGTCATCTAATTACGCTCTTTTTGCGGACCGCAAACCCGTCGTTGATTTTTGGCGGTGCGTCAGATGCCCGAGATCCTGCTACAGGCAGACAGGCCTGGTCCCATTCCTCACAGCCAGGGTTTCAACTCTCCTCTAGAGTGGGGCTTGGTCGGCGGCTGTATGGGTGCCTGACTCACCCGGTACGGGCTCAGTACATGTGGTCCACGCCAGCATCTTCCGCGGACCGTAGTCCCTCGGGGATGTCGTGTATCAAGTGCACTCCGCCAGGAGGACGTGCCAAGCGTCTCCGTCGAGCGGTGGCAGAGAGAGCTCGGGTAACCATATGCCTAGCTGCTCGTCCGGATCTGAAAGTCGTCCACCTGCACAGCGCGGACAAAGTCATGATTTCGCCCTCGGAGGTCTTGATTTGTGCGAGGTTAGGTTGGGGCGCTGACGTGCTGAAGTTTCAAAGCATGACGGATTGATTCTGCGCCCCAGGCAGTGTATTGTTAATGGCAAGCTGGTGCCTAGTAGCATTCTGCTCCTTTTTTCATAGTGACACTAATACAACGTGTAGACCCTGAGTGATGCTACGTTCTCACCTGTGAGACAACACATGTTTGACTTGGAGGCCAGTGCTATTCTAGCTCCATTTAGAACTGTAGTACTTGTGCTGTCTCACAAAGATTTGATAGGTGCTCTCACTGAGTGTCAAAGATGATGCTGGACATTCAGACAGTTTGTACTGCACCAATCACATCCAGGTTGTAGGTCACAGCATATCTGTTTCCATACAGGAATTGTTTCTCAGATCTACTGCTCTTTTCATTGTCCATACAAGTTCCTCTGTTCTATTGTTTGTTTCAGTTCCTGATTTGCTTGCTGTACATAGACATCAGTAACAGGTATGTTTGGAACCTTGAAACTGTAAACAAAGTAATCAGTTCTACAAGATACTAATGAGAGTGGGAGGTGATTGGTGTGCGGTTATAGCACCACAGTCCACTTCTCACTTAGGGTGCAGCAACGAAGGGATGTTTTCACAGTGTGAGACTCACTGTGATAGCAGAGTTTTGTCTTGGTAGAGTATCAGTGCCTTGTTATGGTACTGTGGTTGTAATAAGATAGGGTTTTGTGTGGGGTGGTGACCTCAGTGAGGTCAGAAAGGAAATGAAACTGGGAATGAATTCCATTACTTCATTGAGTACGTTACATGCTGTTTATATACTATGGATAAAGCAGAGATAGAACTCTAAACATGAGTCTGGTTGACTCATATCAACTCATGATGACTTGTATCCAGCCATGTGATCATGCTGGGAGTCACTCTGACTGTTACGTATACACGAAGTTCCAAAGCGTATGCTTGAAGTAATCATTGATGTCGAAGTCGGAAGTCTCGCTATCCTTTCGAGGACTCGCGGAGAGACCAGAACTAGCGTGTAGATTGCATAGAACTAGCTGAGGAATACATTGTACAGTAGGTCGTTATAAATACCCAGACAGAGCTGTACCCACGAGCTATAAGAAGGATCGTCTAAGTATGGGTAAAGGTACCTTTGCCTATATCGGGGAGGTGTCTGGTTATGGGTGGTGGGAAAACGTGACCGCAGCAAGAGATGGGTCAAGGGGAGTGTGACGTCCATTGTGATAGGAAGTGAATCAGAAACAAGGTGACACTTACCCGGTTACGGAGGAACGGAAGACCGGGTAAGGGAGGTTATCAATCTCTTCGAAGGGATGTCCCTCAAGTACATATAGCAAGTCATCAGCATAGACGAAACAAGAGAAAGGATGATCATAAAGAGAGTCGAACCACTGCTGCTCAAGGGCTACCCTTTCGTTTGTAACACTAACTTGGTATGACTTGGAATGACTCAGTTCCGAGTCAGTATGAGTCAGTAGGAGTCATTGTTGTAGAATGTTTCATATGTCATCATGCACTGCCTCATGACTCATGCTGAGTCATGGTGAGTCATGGTGACTCAGTCCCTGACAACTGGTGAAACCTTTTTCCCAGTTTCTGGAGACTTAGTGCAATTCCTAATGATTAGTGCGCTTTATTAGTACAATTAGCCCCTGAGGCGATGTTTTCCGATGCTTTCGAGTGTTCTGAGCTTCCCGAGTTTCCGGTTCCGAGTTCCGAGCTTTCCGACCACTTCCGATCACTTCCGAGTGACTTTTTACTCGGTAACATCGGAACTTCCAGAACTCATTTCAGAACTTCGGGAATGTGCCCGGAACCTCCAGAACTCATCGGAACTTATGTTATCAATCCTTATGTAGGATTTCAACACAAGGAGGGCGACGAATGGAAAGCTGCCTTCGTCTGCTTCTGCAGAGCGTTCGAACCCCTCGTAATGTATTTTGGCCTCTGCAACTCTCCTGGAATGTTCCAGGCCATGATGAACGAGATCTTTGTAGATATGGACAACGTGATTGTGATCTAGAAGGATACGCCTCTATTGCTTGTCCCCTGAACGACCTTATGAAAAAGGACACACCGTTCATTTGGGACCAAAAATGTCAAGAAGTGTTTGACACACTCAAGAAAAGATTCACCACTGCTCCAGTCCTCACGTATCCGGACAACGACGCCAAGTTCTGGATCGAATGCGACGCCTCGGACTTCGCTACGGGAGCAGTGTTATCTGTATTGCAGGGAGAAGTTTGGCACCCCGTGGCCTATTACTTCCACTCCATGTCCCCGACCGAATGCAACTACCCAGTCGCAGATAAAGAACTTCTTTTGGTCATACGGGCCTTAGAAGCATGGAGGTATTATTTAGAAGGAGCCAAACAGGAGTTCGAGATCTGGAACGATCATCAGAATCTCCAATGGTTCAAAACGAGGCAGGACCTCAACAGATGACAAGCC
>JBBPLU010000066.1:0-71349 GCA_038089935.1 Boletellus emodensis
CCATTACCAATGCCCTTATTGCCACCTTCCCGCTCCCGGACATGCACAATATGCTTGCCCAGAACGTATCTGCGGCGCTTGCGGAGAACGAGGACATGGAAGACCTAATTGCCCCAGGAATCTGGAGAAATCCCTTCTCGACGAGGATGAACCCATCCCAACAGACCAACAATTCTGATTCGGAGATTCAGATCTACTCCGGGGGTATTGTTACAAACGAGGTGCTAGCCTTCGAGCAGCAGTGGTTCGACTCCTTTTATGATCATCCATTTCCTTGTTCTATCTATGCTGATGACTTACTATATGTACTTGAGGGACGTCCCTTCAAAGGGATCAATAACCTCCCTTACCCGGTCTTCCATTCTTCTATAACTGGGTAAGTGTCACCTTGCTTCTGGTTCACTTCCTATCACCCCGGACTTTACACTCCCCTTGACCCATCTCTTGCTGCGGTCACGTTTTCCCACCACCCATAACCAGACACCTCCCCGATTTAGGCAAAGGTACCTTTGTCCATACTTAGATGACTCCCTTTATAGACCGTGGGTACAGCTCTGTCTGGGTATTTATAACAACCTACTGTACGATGTATTCCTCAGCTAGTTCTACGCAATCTACGCGCTAGTTCTGGTCCCTCTGCAAGTCCTCGAGAGGATAGCAAGATTCCCGACTTCGACACCGACGGTTACTTCAAGCATACGCTCCAGAACTTTGCGTATACGTAACACCTAGGGTTTAATGTACATATGTAATGAGAAGCATAAGTCAAACAACTGTCCCAATGAGTCACTGATTTGAAATGGCTGCCATTACTCAAATATGGTCCAAATATTTTGAAACATAGAGTGATTCTGTAGCCCAGAGTGAGCTCTTTCTTTCATACACCAACATGTTTAGATTGGGTTAGGGGGTATCAAGGAATATTAGCTTTAGTGCAAAACAAGCAAATATTGAGACAGTTGTTTGAGCCACTGTATGTCAGTATCAAGTGTACTCTAGAGTGAACAGGGGTGTACAATGAGATATCTGAGCTGAAATTCTATGAAATAAAATCATTTTGTAGTGGTCATCCATCGTTTTGTCCTTATAACAACCTAGTCATATGGTAATACTGTAAAAATTCAAATAGCTCATGATACACTCCAATATAAGTGTACTATAGCATGACAATAGTATGCACATGTATGTCATAGGTGCAATCACACATCATTCTATTGTTGTCATGGGATAAGGATGGTATTTTGCAACCAATCATGATTATTAGTAAAGCAGCTCAGAAAATATTGCATATGAGGAACAATATCTGGATGTGAGATGACTAATTGAAGATAAGCCTGAAATCATTTCCAACAAGCAATCCAAGAAGGACCAAACAAGGAGCTGTCAATATCAACTTGATAGACTTTGTCAGAAGATATGATTAAAGAATGACAAGGAAGATATAGGGCATGTCTATTCCAAGGAATGAACCAACCATAACAAAACCCATCAGAAGATTTAGTCCAAGCATCCTTTTCATATAAAGCAGTAGAGGAAAGGAGATATTTACCTCTCCATACTTTGATAGAATAGTCTATAGATCCTGAGACAATGTGGGTGCCATCTGGTGAGTAGAAAACAGAGATGACATAGTCTGTGTGCCCCTCAAATGGACCAGCCACACACACTCCAGTGGCTGCATTCCAAATCCTAATGGATCTGTCCCTTGAGCCAGAGACAACATGGGTGCCATCTGGTGAGTAGCCAACAGAGGTGATCCAATTTGTGTGCCCCTTGAGTGGGCCAGCCACACACTTTCCAGTTGCTATACTCCAAACCCTAATGGTCTTGTCCCTTGAGCCAGAGATAATATGGAGGCCATCTAGTGAGTAGCTGTTACAAACGAGGCGTTCGCCCTAGAGCAGCAATGGTTCAACAACCTTTATGATCATCCTTTCACTTGTTCTGTCTATGCTGATGACTTATTATATGTACTTGAGGGGCGTCCCTTCGACGGGATTGATAACCTCCCTTACTCGGTCTTCCATTCTTCCATAACTAGGTAAGTGTCACCTTGCTTCTGATTCACTTCCTATCACACCGGATGTTACTCTCCCCTTGACCCATCTCTTGCTGCAGTCACATTTTCCCACCAACCATAACCAGATACCTCCCCATTATAGACAATGGTACCATTGCCCATATTTAGATGACACTGTATTCAGGCATAGGGGGTACAGCTCTGTCTTGGTATTTATAATGACCTTCTGTACGATGTATCCCCCAGCTAGTTCTATGCAATCTACACATTAGTTCTGGTCCCTCCGCGAGTCCCTCACAGGATAGCAAGATTCTCCTTTTCGACATCGACGGTTACTTCAAGCATATGCCTAAGACTTCGCGTATATGTAACAGTAGCCAACAGAGGTGACTACATTTATGTGCCCCTTGAATAGACCAGCTACACACACTCTAGTGGCTGTATTCCAAATCCTGTTAGTCTTGTCCAAAGAGCCAGAAACAACATGGGTGCCATCTAGTGAGTAGCCAATAGAGGTGACATGATCTGTGTGCCCCTTGAATGGACCAGCCACACACACTCCAGTGGCTGCATTCCAAACCCTAACAGTCATATCATTTGAGCCAGAGACAATATGGGTGCCATCAGGTGAGTAGCCAACAGAGGTAACTTCATCTGTGTGCCCCTCAAATGGACCAGCCACACACACACCAGTGACTGCATTCCAAATTCTAATGGTCTTATCCTGTGAGCCAGAGACAATATAGATGCCATCTGATGAGTAGTCAATAGAGGTGACTACATCTGTGTGCCCCTTGAATGGACCAGCCACACACTTTCCAGTTGCTGTACTCCAAACTCTAACAGTCTTGTCCCAAGAGCCAGAAACAATGTGGGTCCCATCTGGTGAGTAGCCAACAGAGGTGATCCAATTTGTGTACCTCTTGAACAGACCAGCTACACTCTCTCCAGTTGCTGTGTTCCAAATCCTGATGGTCCTGTCCCAAGAGCCAGAGACAATGTGGGTACCATTTGGTGAGTAGTCAACAGAAGTGACAAGACTGGTGTGCCCCTTGAATGGACCAGCCACACTCTTTTTAGTGGCTGCATCCCAAATTCTAATGGTCTTATTCTGTGAGCCAGAGACAATATGGGTGCCATCTGGCGAGTAGCCAACAGAGGTGACTACATCTGTGTGCCCCTTGAATGGCCCAGCCACACACATTCCAGTGGCTGCATTCCAAACCCTGATAGTGTTGTCCTCTGAGCCAGAGACAATATGAGTGCCATCTGGTGAGTAGCCTACAAAGGTGACATGATCTGTGTGTCCCCTGAATAGACCAGCCATACACACTCCAGTGGCTGCATTCCAAACCCTGATGGTACTGTCAACAGAGCTAGAGACAATGTGGGTGCCATCTGGTGAGTAGCCAACAGAGATGACATGATCTGTGTGCCCCTTGAATGGACCAGTCACACACACACCAGTGACTGCATTCCAAACCCTAATGGTCCTGTCCCTTGAGCCAGAGACAATATGGGTGCCATCTAGTGAGTATTTAACAGAGGTAATACAATCTGTGTGCTCCTCAAATGGACCAGCCCCACACTCTCCAGTGAGTGCATTCTAAACCCTAATAGTGTTGTCTCCTGATCCAGAGACAATATGGGTGCCATCTGGTGAGTAGCCAACACAATTGACAAAACCCATGTGCCCCTGTAACAAAAGAACCCCTGCAGGCCAATTGACTGGATGCCCAGAAGGAATGGAAACATGCTTCTGCAGGTGATCTGCCCACAATTGGCAGAGTGGAGAGCCAGTGGGTGTCTGGGGCATGGCTGACAGATACAGATGAGGAACAGACTCTCTAAGGACAGGGGCAAACACTTGGATGAACTGGTAAACCTCTGAGGCTAACTTAGTCATCTCTATGTCCTTGAATCACATATATTCAGCAATTGAGACTCATCAGCAAGCCCAATTTTACCTTGGTCCAATTCATAAGGATGATACAAGTCTTTTGAGCAGATATAATGGGAGATAATGAAGATAGGGAGATGAGGCTAATGGCTTCAAGCTAGTAGGGGAAAAACATCTTGAAGAAGGAACTGACTGCATCCAACAATTCTGGAGTATGTTCAGCATGTTGTATGTGGTCCATCCAGTATTGGCATGCATATAAGAGGTGGGGGGGGATGACAGTCTTCACCTGGTTTTCCAGGTTGGGAACAGCAGTATTACGTACTCGGGAGTCTTTCAGGTCGCACATGTTAAACCTGAGCTTGTCGCGCATGCATGCAATCAATGCTCGCCCAAGGGAGAGGGAGTGTTGCGGTAGGATATGAATATGAAAAGACGAACTACGACCCTCATCGAGCAAAAAGTCGCGGAATGATTTATGAAGTGGACTGATAGGCTTATCTTCATCGTCTACCCCGTAGAGCAATGATCCAAGCGGCTTGATGATCTCTCGCACTTTCAGACCGTTGCCAAAGAGAGCGGAGAGGGAAGATAGCGATAGCGGTTCGTGCAGGGCAAGGACAACGGCCATCACATCCTGAAACCGTCGCCAAGCGCCCGGTATCGTAAACCGTTGTCCTAGTATCGTCCGGTAAAGCTTGTCGAGTGGATGGATTGCTTCACCATCATTGCTTTCGAGGATTATTTGAAGCCGCTCACATGGGTCGAGGCCAGCAGCACTGTCCCCTGTAATAAACTTGCATGCAGTGGACGCCCACTGGAACAGTCGCTGAGAATGCTCGACAAGAGGTCGACACCAAGTACCGCCAGGCCACAAAGAGTTGAGCTCGGTGCACGGATGGAGTGAATGATAGATGAACTTGCGAATGTCTTCGTCGATCATGACCTCCGAGACATTTCCCAAGTGTATGCGAGCGATCTGTGGGCCAAAGCAGAGTGCACTAAGGATGTCGTTCTCCGGACGAGTGGTGATCAGGAAGCGAAGGTTGGCTGGGAGGTCACGTTCCACGAGGTGTTTGGATAGCGTATTCAGGAGTTGTCGACGATCGTCCGCGTCACCACTCTCGTCAAGAGTATCCACAACGACGACGAGTGGCCCCACGGGATGGACTTGTGCGCTCGGTTGGACAAGGAGCCGCTTGATTTGCTCTGGCGGTGATGACGACGTGCGAAGTGCTCGATTGTCCTTCACTACCTCCCATAGTGCAGATCTGTATGGAACATTGTGGTCACATAGATCCCGTGCAATAGTGCTGAAAAAATTCTGAGGATTCCGCCTCGCGACGTCTGTACTGGCGAAGCAATACGACGATGCAAGCCTCTCTTGCTCATCGTAGAGCCGAGCAATCGAATGAGCAATAGCGGACTTGCCTGACCCGGCAACACCTGTCAGAAGACACAGTTGTGGTGCGTCCTCGGTGAGATTATTGAGAATGTCACAAATGTCGTGGAGGACCGACTCGCGAGTCCCAGGCAGGCAACATTTCTCCTCTGTATACCTCGCCCCGAACGCATATGGCATATCATTCAGGTCAATGGCTTCCACTGCATCAATCATCTTCAGAAATTGGTAGAGATAAGAGAGAAGGGCCTACCGGTGTGCTCCACAGCGTTCATCATCCGAATGACTGTGACCCCGGACTGTAGCATTACTCCCTCCAGGAATCCGGTTTTCAGCTCTTGCAGCTTGCTCTCGTAGTTCGTGATCTTTGTATCGATATCGGACACCGCGTATTTCGCTGTTCGAATCCCTATGTACAAAGGTCAATCTTACCCATATGAAGCAGACTCGGATGGCGACTGACAAAAGTTCTTTTGTTTAATATACTCGACGATAAAGTACGCGCACTCCGTCACCTGCTGGATCAGGAGTGTGATGGGCCTGACGTGGCCCTCGATCGCCTTCAAGGGATTGGCATCGTGAACGAACGCAAGGACGTCGCCCATCGTGCCGGCTAAACGAACAATCCGCTCATCGTGATCTTTCTGATTTACGAGCACCTGCAGAACATCACCATCATTCAGCCGTAGTATGACTGCTGATGAACAGGAGACACCTTGGTCGCGGATGAAATGACGGACCATGCCAGAGACGTATAGGGATGAATCTATGCGACGTTCAGAGAAATAATTGAGACTCTAAGATGGCAAATACCTGGGCAATGTTGGCGACGATCTGGTCAAATAGCTTGACCTTATCCAGCAAGATGCTCCACGTATTCTCGAATGTCTGCTCTTTCTTTATCACATTCGTAGCATTGTCGACGACCGAACCGGCGAGGCCGACAACTGGTGGTGTAGAACCAAGTCTACTGGTCCCTTCGATTGCCGCAGCGATAATATTGGTAACCTGAGGCTGGTTGATGCTAATACCTTCGGGTGAACCAGCAACTGGTGACCTGGAGTGGGGAGTCCTGATTTCTCCGACTGATTCGGGGACTTGAGGCTCAGAGAGCACCGTAAATCTGGTCGTCATCGGCGACAGATCAGACCCATCGGAGGTGTTCTCGACAGTTTCTTCAAATACTTCCAGTCGTAGCAATCACGTCAATTCAACGTACCACAGAGAACGCTAGTACTGTACCGCCATCTCTCAAATTTCCCAGTATTCCATCAATGGTATCAGTGAGGGTTGCAACTACCTTGCTCTTCTTGAAGTGGTGTATCTGGTAAACCATGACAAGGAAGGCAGACCGATCTTCCTCCACATCACTGGCATGAATCAGTTCTCCTTTGCGAAAAGAGACAGGGTTGTGCACACAAAGATACATTCTCATTCCAGGAGGTATGATCCTTTGCCTCCTTGGCCGCGTTGGTAGACCACGAGGCACCACCCACGGAAAACTGGACGTAGAATTGCCTCGCAAGCGGGTGTTTGCGTCGTGCTTGAGTGTAGAGTTCGATATCTGGAGGACGAGAGTCGAATACTTAAGTGAGACCGGGTCTCAGCGCTGCGAGCCCACCCTCGACAGTGATTTTTTTTCACCCTAGAACGATGATTAGCACGCTTAGCAGGAGATTATAAAATGCATGTGCGTACTTGATGAGATTCATATTTTGAGCTTGAGCGGTTCTACTCATGCTGGTGGAAGTGAATACGCGTTCACAGGTGAGAGCAATGGCGGCAGGTTGGAAACCGAACAAACCCTGCGGCACGCAGGCCTTCAGGCCGCACTGCGACCGAAACGCGGCTTACCAAGGCCAGGTAAGATACGCCATTTTCGTTGCCTGCAAATCACGTTTGCTAGTGCTTATCTGCATACATGAAAAGTTCCTCTTGTCGTGGCCTCGCAAAAAAAAAACGGTCTGCGCAGTTCAAAAAGCTCAGATCTTCGCAGACAGCAACTGACACACATCCCACTGTCTTTTTCAAGAGAGCACAGCAACCGCATGTCCTCATAAACAAGATGGCGTCCCCTTTGTTGCGGCGAGTTGTCCCCCTTCCCAGTCCTGACCGAAAAGTAAAGGGTCGGCGTGGTGACATGTCACCCCTTCAGTCTGCACCTTCCTGACTGCATGCTGACCATTCCCAGTCCACAGCCTGAACGAACCTGCGGAATGTCCACACCAAGTAGAGGGGTAAAGGTAGGTGACACGGACGGAATTAAAAAAACTGTGAAGCAAGCAACGCAGAGACGTCGGAGGACGATACTCGGGACGTAGTTGATGACGTTGCGTTCGTGGTCGAAGGTGGTCAGTGGTCCAATCGCCAGGGCGCCGAGCGTCAATCACTTTTGTCCATGGACTGGATCGCGGTAAAACAACTGGGACTGAGATTAGGACGATATGTCTCTGAACCTAGGTCTTTACTATTCCGAAAGCTACGAATCATTGTAAGAAAAACGGGCCGGGAGGACGAACAAGTCGGCTGCGCGATAGGCATCGGACCATACGTCTCTGCAACGACGGTCAAGGCATATGTGGTCGCACTAACCTCGCTCAGATACCAAGAGACCTGTAAAGCGCTCGAGCTGCCGTCCCTTGCCAAAAGAGGTTACGTACCCTGCGCATTCGACAAATGTCCCGGATGTCGAGGTACCTGAACACATACTTACAGCAGACTCGGAACGTCTAGCGGGAGCTTGGTTGAAAGACAACTGCTCCGCCTAACTAGGCTGGATTTCTTCCCACGCATACATGAGGCCTTAATTGATGTAAGTAGAATGGGCACATACTGAAGTCCATACTGAAGTCAGACTTGCCGCCGAAGCATCACCATTCAAATATTCGCCTCTGATAGGACTCGTCCGAGTTTCTTCCGACTCAACCGCTACTTGCAATGGCTGGTGTCGCCCTTGCCCGTCCGCGTCGTCGCTAGCCAGGACGTGGACTCATAGCCGACGCAACTTCACCAACGTTCAACTCCCGGGTCACACTTTTAACTTTCACCACTCCTCTGAGTATCCGTCACTTCTTCAGATTCATCAACAAAATATTGTAGGTGGCCCTGATAGTCGTCGCGGTGCAAGACAAATTTAATATGAAAGATCGCGTTGTAGTCCCCACATCATCGATTTTCACTCGCACATTCGCCTCTATTCACCCTCCCCAGGAATCTCGATGGCATCGTACGTGGATCTTATTAAACAAGATGTCTTATACCACGAGTCTTGTGAGGACGTGTCTCTGTGGCCATTCTCTGTGTCGCAGTTTTTGCAGCGTCTGAGGAACGAGATGAGATTACCTAGATGGCTGGCAACGGTATGTCTCATCATATTCGCAGTGCCAGTCATCCATATCACCTTCTCACGAGGGTCCCATCCCATATACTGATCAACGCATTCCTGATCTCCTCAATCACCTTCGTGCCTCGGGCAAGGCGACCCGTGTTGACGATCTTTGGGACGACGTGAACAAAATTGTCGACGGCAACATAGAACGACGCCTGCTTGTTGTGTTTTATACGGCGCTCGCTGACTGCGCCAGGATTCAGGCGGTCCTCAAGGCAGAGGAGCAAACAGGGACGTCATATCCCAAGGAATCATTCCTTGCTGCGCTTGTTCGGAATGCGGTTTTGAATGCCCACTCGGGACTGTCCCCATTGTGAGTCTCTTCTTGTTCCCTCAACTTGATTGTCTTCTAATAGTACCGTGTTCATCCAGGGAGGATGTTCCGGTAGCTCTTCCTCGATATTTCAGTGGAGAGGCAATACCAATTCTAAACTACATGACAAAACATTTCCATGCGTCGCTCGTCGTCTCTATCTGTGAAGATATGCCCATTGAGAAGAGTGATTCTGACCCCGAAGACCGACTCAGCGAGGAGGAGGGTTCCAGCGACGAATCAGAGCTATTTGAATATTCTCCTCCAACCATGTCAGGATTTCTGGATGCTTGCGCAAGGCCCAGGACAGCCGAGGATGTCGAGGAAGCACAGGTCGAAAGTGTTCTACCGCCCCAATTCGAAGCATACTTTCTTGGGCATCCCGCATCTGCAATTCCACCTTCTATTTGCCCCATACCCATCCTCTGCATGGCCGATAAGCAACAACTTCCGATATTGATGTCCAGCCCGCTCTACCAGCGGTGTGTCTGGCACATTCCCGATCCATTGCTCGGTGTGGAATTCTCAAAGTATGATACAACGGTCAAACTGTATATGGGATGGCTCGACGATGTGGTGTCGACTGACCGCGTTCTGGTGAGTGGTCCTCGTCATTTTGGCATCTCGTTTCTAAATGACCTCGTGTTCAGCCACGTGTTCATCTGGCAGATGAAAACCCCAATCCCGCTCGATCTGTCGTTGCCATTAGCCGCTGTCGTGGTTTATGGGGTCTGGAGTCTCATATATCTGGTGTTCGTGAGACCATCAGACGATCTGTGGATGCGGTTATCGGCGGGACACAAACGGCTTCATCACTCAGGCTGTCTTAGCGAATTGATACCGATCTCCACGATGCAAATCACAGATCGATTTCGGTAGGCGATGGAGTTCGAGACAGGATAATGAAGTGGGCTGAGTGGCAGGGATATTCAGAGTTCTAAGAGTGTGTCCCTGCATATATTATCGTTCTTATCTCTGGCTATTTATGCAGACCTCCAGGATAGTGCCTCCTCGAAAACGTACGGAGAGAACTGATTCTACAATCTCCTGGCCTGATTTCTGTGATCCGTAGACTTGGTTCTGCAGCACGGATCTCGGTCTCGCAGCAACCAGCCTCCTTGCAAGGATCGTGAATCAGTTTTCATTTCATGTACGACGGAGAATTTTCACGTTTGTGGAAAGGGATACAAAATCACCATTGACAATTTCATCCAAGGCGGATAGCATATCGATTCCGTGAGCCACGAGAGGTCCGGAAGACTGATCGTTTGATCGAAGGATGATACAGAGAGCTTCGAGAACCACGGGGGTACGCAGATAGTATTCCCACGGTTTGTTCACAATTATCGTGCTCCGAGCGAGTGTACAAAAACCCAGATTTATGATAGGCGCGTTTATCTTGGTTTCAGATTCGCAGCGACCAATGAGGAAGAGGACTCCAGGGTCTTTCGATGGATGTTCGACTGTCAAGTGGTGTCGCAGTCAATCCCGTCCGATTCTGCTTTTTGTGGTGAGTATGGCAAAATGACGGGCTTTATCTGGCCCGAGACATGGCGTGTTAGAGTGTGTATCCTCGCCTTGATGATTTTCCCTGAAATGATCCACCATGCTTTCAGGAAGACCTTCCCCTTGTCGACGTTGCACTTGAGCCATGTGCAAGAGCTACTAGACAGCGTAACGGGACTCAAGGCTCGACCAAATGCAGTTCACTGCGTTCCTGCGAAGGAATTTCCTTTCGACCTACGCATTCTCGAACAAAGTTTTTCCGCCATTCTTCAGGCGTGCCGCAGATCTCGCGAAAAGAGGGGGCTTCAAATAAATGAAGCATCCTAGGGTCACGACCATGATCGCTTGTTGTTTGATTTCTTCGTACGTCATATTCAACAGAGCAAGGGCGATGCCACACTTGCTATGGCAGATGGTCAGTCAATTGCACATCTCGAAGATCCACTTGCCCGACCGACGTACGTTTCTACGTGTACTTGGAATATTTCTTCTGACACGGGTAATCGTTCAGCCTAGAAACTACTCTCCGCTTCCCAAAAAGTGATATTTTGCAATCAGATACTCGAAAGAGTCTTCGGTTACCGACTTTACGGTTGCTCTCACGCCAACCCATAGATCTTCCAAGCTGGGCACACGCCCGTGGCGATCCTGAATCCCTATACGTGGAGGAGGCAAGGAATGCTGCTTATGTTACTACTCATTGATCAAACTGGTTAAGTACGACCGACAAAGAGGCGGAGGTATCGACTATTTCCAAACTCGGTTATTTCCCATCGACGGGACGATGGGATGCATTGGGTCGTCTGTTGGTGGAGCTTCCAAACGTGTTGCACGATAGGGCCCGCAAACTCAACGTTGTCGTTCGTGTAGCTAGCAAGAAGAGTACAAACAGCAAAGGAGGCGAACAGAAGACTTCTACGAGTAAGTCTAGAGCTGGGACTCTTCGTGGGAGCGAACATTCTGCGGAGACGTCCAGGAGCTCTCTGACAGTCCCGGATCCTTCCCCAGGTGGTGGGACCGCGACGAATGGGACACGGTATACCATAGTCTCATCTTCGATTCCCTCGTCTGTTCCACCTTCAGGTGAAGAATCGGCGGCTTCAGCGGAACCCATAGATGAACTAGCTTCGAAAACATAAATCCAACCCGATTGTGCGTGCCTTGAACTCCCTATCCTGGCTGCTGAATACAAGAAGGCATCGGAGGACGTGATGAAAGGAACAAATCAGACCAGAATGTACCTCACTGCATCCGTCAAGTTCCATCAAGCTATCGGGATCACAAAATTTCCCGTATATGGTGTGCAGACTGACGGTCCGATCGTGGTATTTTTGGGATGATGGCGTGCGTAGACTGTCGCTTGATGTGGACGTGTTGACGATCACTGAATTCCTTGCCAGTTTGTCTACCTGTTCGAGCGGCTAGTGGAAAGGTTGGACATCTCGACACCGTTGGGAGCTTGGCATTATGCGACAGTACTCTGTCGGTTGGCCCAGAACCACGCCAAGTCGTTAGCGAACAAGTTTGAAGATATCAGAGAGAATCTGATCGCGTCTTTAGCTGGAGAAAGAAGCTCGGGAGAAGGGTGGACGATCGAGGACCAGATAGCGAGACTGATAGCGGAGAACAGGGCGAAACCATCCTCACAGAGGAGACAGAAGAAACAGATTGACGATGAATACGAGTAACGTGTCGATGGAGCAGCCGCCAGCGTGGACCTCCCTCACCTTCTAGCACTCACCCGGAATGATACTCGTCGACGCAGCCATGTCATCCGAGTCTGAGCGTGGGGGAAACCATTGCAGTCATCGATAACTTCGCTTGAGCAGCCTCATGTCAGATTTGTTTTACACAACTACTCTTCCACCCTACCTTCGAACGCTTATAAGGGCGGTGTTGGACTGTGATCTCTGTTCCGATACAGGTTCTCGGATGATCTGATTGGGATTTCGAATCTTGAGTAAGGTCGATGTGTGGATGACGGCTCGCAGGCCTGGGACTGAGGCTGGGAGACTCTGATTACAAACTCTTGACTGCGAGCATCCCAGTGCATATATTTCAGTGAACGACAACGGGGTACGACGGTACTGGAGATGATTCCTA
Source organism: Boletellus emodensis (assembly GCA_038089935.1). Classification (NCBI taxonomy): domain Eukaryota; kingdom Fungi; phylum Basidiomycota; class Agaricomycetes; order Boletales; family Boletaceae; genus Boletellus; species Boletellus emodensis. Next base: position 12,633 of record JBBPLU010000066.1, read on the forward strand.
TACTTCCATTGTGTTCAATGTAACGCGACGTGTCGATACCCGAGTGGCTTATTTCAAGACAGGATCCCCGGGCCAGTGGGGACGCCGGCCCGGTGATCATATCCACGATCGATCTGGGGAGGTTCTCTGCTATCTCTCGCCAACGCGACTCAGAGTCCACAGAGTCGACCATGGCGGCAGCAACGGCGAGACTCTGTGAGGTATGTTCGAAGCTGGACGTGTACCGCCTCGCGCGTCCTCTCCTTCTCTGCCACGACCCACTCGGACCTTCTTGCTCGACCCCACCGATCGACGGGTACGCCGGAGCCTACATCACGCTCGGATCCGTGGACGAGATCGACCGCCGTCGTTCCGCATGCGACCTGTGCAGCCTCGTCGCCGAATGCCTGGACAGAGAGCCGTCCGACGTGCGGGACAGTGGGGGTACGTGTCGCATTCGAGAGAGCGCACAGTTTTGCACGTTTAGGCTCCCGAGGCGCGTCGCTGGCGTCGCCGCCACCGATTCGACGACGCACTTTCATCTGACGCAGGCTTCCGTGATCTTTGACACATCTGCGGCGCATCAGTTCCACGGCCCTGCACTCCCTTGGGAAGTGAGGAAGAGAGACGACACCTCGTCCCATTACATCCTTAATCTCCAGGTCAGTCGACCAGTCGAGGCCAGCCAATGGAGGTCTTGACCTTGGATCTTGATTGTAAAACACGCATGGATTTGGCCCTGACACGTCCCGTCTTTTCATCCTAGACAAAGACCAGATGCTCCCCGCCAACCGGAGACAGAGATGGGAACAAACATGACATCACGGAGGCCCGGATACCGCAGACGGAACAGGAATGGCTCGATACCGTTGGCGGTAGATACGTCGGCACCCAAGTGGACACGGCCCTCGTTCGGAAATGGCTTCGCGACTGTGAACGCAACCACCGCCAGGCCTGCGCCCCATCTTTGCGCTTCCTGGCTGGGCAAGACAAGGACAGAGGACCGACCTTTGTCGTCGACGTGAACAGGTCGTGTCTCGTAGACGCCCCTCCGCACTGTCGCTATGTTGCGCTGAGCTACGTCTGGGGCACTGCTCCAGTGTTCAAGCATCTCCTCGCGAACACCCAAGAGCTGCGCAAGACAGGCTCCTTGCGTTCGTTACCCATTCCCGCCACGATCCGAGACGCCGTGACCCTCGTGCGCGCCATCGGAGAGCACTACCTGTGGGTGGACTCGATCTGCATCATCCAGGATGACCTGAAGATGCAGCAGACGGAGATCATGCGCATGGGTTCGATCTATTCGAGTGCATTGTTCACCATCGTCGCTGCCGCCGGCGACCACGCAAACAGTGGTCTCCCGGGCGTCGAGCCGGGATCCCGTGAACAGGTGCAAAAGGTCCTGAAGCTCGCCGACTGCGAGCTCCTGACGGTCATTGATGTTTGCAGATCACCTAGTGGAATCGATGACACGGTGTGGGCGCAGCGAGCTTGGACATTTCAGGAGCGAGTCTTGTCGACCAGGGTGCTGGTGTTCTCGCAAAGCCAAGTTTACTGGACCTGTCGTGGGGCGTCACACTCGGAAGAGCGAGCACTGGAAGATGTGGAGGACATTGAGCGACTCCACTTGACGTTCCCTCAGAAGCCCGGCCCTGACTATCTGTCTTGGACATCTCTCCGGCCGTTGGAGTACTGCTCGCTCTACGATGACCTGCTCACTATTTATCGGACACGACGGTTGAGCTATCAGACAGATATCCTGAATGCATTCAATGGGGTTACAGAGATACTCGCAGCCATTCAAGACGATACTTTCTTCTGGGGCCTACCTGGATCTTTCTTTTCGTGCGCGATGACGTGGGACTTGATCGGATATTGTGCGCGAAACTACGTCGAGGTCCCGGTCTTCGACAGCAATGGTTCACAAGAAACTGTTCCGATTCCTTCATGGAGCTGGGCGGCCTGGTCGGGAAAGGACTCGGCTCATCATCCCGGAGAACGAAATATTGTGCGACCTGTAATCCAATTCAGCATAGTGAACAACGATCGCCAGCTGGTTAGGATCAAAGAACCACAGCGTGACCGACCAGGCGATCACGGCCGTCCTTTATGGCAGGAGGGACCGCAACCTCACCAACCTCCGTCTCACCCACCACGATCGTGCGCCCGGATTGGCCAGTTGCAATTCTGGACAAGTCTCGCGAACGTGAGGGCCGTTAAAAGGTGGATTCTGCACGGGAGAGTAGCAGACTATACTCTTTCTCCGCCTCCCGATTTTCAACCAGATCCAAACGACACGTACGAGCGTCCCGAGATTGTACATCAAGACTTTATTGTAATCGCGGGGCACGGTGCGGGAGCTAAGCTGGTCCTTCTGGCTATCGAATGGAAGGACGGTGTAGCGTACCGGGTAGGAAGAACAGAAGTCAGGGAAGCGGAGTGGATCCAAATAAAGAACAGACAGTGGCGGTTCATCACACTGGGATGAACCCACAACATGAGTTCTGACCGCGTTGGTTTGTCCGTCCCCCAAATGGCCTGGGGTAGCTCGCTCCTTTGTCTTCCCAGATTCGTTTGCATTAGCACTTTAAACATGTTTTGAGACGTATCCACGATGGGTGTCTTTGCGTGAGGATCACCACTTGATATTTTTTATCGCATCTTCAGACCCTGCGCGCAGTCGAAGCCATTCTATGCAGCCTATATGCACAGATGGATCCCAGTCGTATTCGTACCGCTGGCTGTGCGAATGAAGTTGGGGAGTTTGCATTCGGCGGTACTGGCCTGCTTTTCGGAGTGAACGACAAGGCAAACAGAAGGTAAATCCAGAGTCCCTTGCTTCCAAAGCAGTCCATTCGGCGCTCGTTCCCTCAAATCTGAGACATTTGCCTTTTCGAAACATGCTCTAGATGGGCCAGTTGGGAGGTAAATGACGAATGGGTTGACGAGCGCTGCTCAGCTGCAATACTAGGAGCACCCCGAGGCTGGCCGTGAGACGGAACACCAGAAAGGGTTGTTCTGGCTGACGTGTTTGTGCGCGCAGTCGCTACTACGCCATCCACCGCTGCGCAACGCCTCCCTGAACCGTCCCAGTCGCAGCAAGGCCCGCCGAGTAGAAAAAGACGACGTTCTCGCTCCACAACCGTATCCAAGACACGACCGCCTTTTTTTCCCGCTTTTCAAATCTGAATCTCTGACTCGCTATGGATGCCCTCATGCGCGTGGCGGAGACCTTCAAGTCCATCCGGGTGCGCTCCTCGTCCGTCTCATCCCCTCCTTTTTTTTTTTCAACACACCGTTTGTACAGGAGACACGCTTGAGCGCGCTACGGTCCCCCGCTGAATTCTTTGACATCCACCGCATCTCGAGACCGACAGACACGACCCACGCCGTATCGGTGCGTCTCGCCCGACCTCTTTGCCCCGCCCCCGTGACATCGCTGACGCGCGCTCATCATTTCCCGTCCACCTCCCCCGCGCCTTGTCACAGCGCATCACTTACAACACGCGGTACTTTTCGAGCAACTACACCCTCATCGTCCTCATCCTCGCTGTCTATGCCCTGTGCGTTTCCCTCTCCCCCCCCCCCTCCTCCCCTTCCTCCCCTCGTCTTTTTTCTTTCTTTCTTGTCACCCCCGCCTCGGCAAACGCTGACGTGTCCCGCTTGTCCCCCACACGGTACACGACACTTCCATCCACCCATACCGTGACCACAGCATCACGAGCCCGCTCTTGCTCATCGCGCTCGCCTTTCTCATAGGCGGATTCGCCGCGATCAACAAATTCGGTACGTCCCCTCGTCCTCCACGTTAGGGGGGGTTACCACGCCCTTACGCCCTCACGCTCACGCCCACGCCGTACACACAGGTTCCGAACCCCTGCAGGTCGGTTCTCACGTCATCACCCAAAAATCGCTCTATCTCGCCCTCTTCGTGATCGGGATCCCACTCCTCTACGTCGCCTCCCCCTTCATGACCTTTTTCTGGCTCGTCGGCGCTTCGTCGTGTCTCATCCTCGGTCATGCTGCCCTCATAGAACCGGGCGTCGAGAGCGAGTACGCCACCGTACAAGATTCGGTCTAATGACAAATGATACTGCACAGCGTCTTTCTTTTCTTTTCTTTTCTTTTTTCCATACGTCGTTGTCGTGTCGGTGTCGTGGAACGACAAGCAGCGAAGCTCCTCTATTTGGATTCTCTTTTTGGATTACTTTCTTTTTAGTTTACATCCAGGTAACACACGCCAACATGTTTTCCCCCTCGAGGTTTTTTTTCCGCCATGTCAGGGGCAGGGGGGGAGCTGTCGTGCACGCAGTGCACTGCCGACGTGGACGACAGAATTCTCCCGACAATTATACACGTACAGCTTGGCGCCAGCCTTTTTTTTTTCCCGTGCGCATGCTAGAGATGCCAGGTCGGCATACAATCCCAGGCCTATGCTAGTGAGTTTGGACGTCGACACGGAGGCCACGTCACATGCAAAAAAAAGAAAAAAAGAGAGAGCGAGAGAAAGCATAATAATAACACCGATCCAGGGGGAATGGAACAACGGAAAAATTAGAACGCGCGGAATAAAACGCCCCCCCCCCCTCATGCATAATAGAAATCCGAGCAAGAATAACGATCGTGCGACAGATGGAACACGACATATAACGAGGACGATAGGAACCTCGAGGACGGAGCGCACGGCTATAGCAGAGGCAGCCATTGGCCTTGCAGCACGCAGACAAACGTGCGTCAGTATCGTCACAATCGAGGGAAAGAGAAGCGCACCGATGACGATGCTCGGCAAATCGAAAATGTCTCTTCTGATTGAGAAGCAAAACGTTGCCGGCAAGGGTGCGCCAGAGGGCTTGAGGAGGACGCAATGCGAGTACACCGCCTTGGTCGTGTTCTCGAACGCGTGTGAAGCAAAGTTTTCCCAGTACTCGACCACGGACTGGTTTTCAAACAGCTGCAGAGGCACATGAATGGGAGCGGGTGGGTGGAGAAAGCAATGTAGAGACACGGGAGAGCAGCGTCGGACCGTGGGCGCGCCGTGAACGGAAAGAGGGGTATGAAAAGGAGCGGGGCGTTACCTCGTAAATGTACTTGCGCTTCCCGACGAGCTCTTCCATCGGCCATTCGGTCAACATGCAGAATTCGGGTGCGACAAGACAGATTTCGCCGGTCCGTCGCCACACCACGGTCGGCGTACCGCTGTACGAGATCAACTTTTCGAGTTCCTAATCGCCATCGTCACGTCATGTCACACGCCTTGCGGTAAGAGACGTACGAGCAGGGAGCGTTGGAAGCAGCGCTCGACAAACACTTCATCTTCGTCTGTCATGGGCATTTGCAGCGCAATCAGCGATGGCCGAAAAATGGCAAGTGCTCGAACGATGCGGAGAATGTCATTCTTTTCAAATCTGTCACCCAGGGCGTTCCAACACGGGGGATGTCATCAGGAATGGACCTGCATAGGCTATGCATGTGTCATGCGCAAACACAAAACATGTACGCACCGGGTGGGGAGGTGCTTCATGAGGAAATGGTAGCCCTCGGTGTAGTCGTAGGGGGCGGTGACGCTGAGGGGCTGTTGTGCGGGGTCAGTTTGTACGGAAGAGAATGCGCGGTGACGCACGGAATGGTTATCCATGCTGCTCTGGTGTGTGGAGCTGGTCGATGAAGGGGAGGGATGTGCAGAGGGCTCGACGGAATGAGGACCAGCCTCTTTCGAGGGCACGCGAACGATGCCGGATGGTGCTGCGCTGGGGTCGCGGGAATAGCGCGAGGGAAGTGGGGGTACGGTGGGGGTAGACTGGGGCTGGGGATAGGATGGAGCGTACGAGAGATCGGATGTGGGGTCCGACGGCCGTGAAAACTGCGTGGGAGAGTACGAGATGAAGGCGGTGGTGGGAGAAGGCTGTGCGGTGGCGGCGAGTGTCGGCTCGGGTATTGACAAACGTGGGGGTTCTGCAAAGGAATAAGCAGGCTGGTGCCCGGTTTGGTAGTGGGGCTGGGCGTGCAGCGGTTCGGGGGACCAGGCCGAGTTTGGTACGGAGGGCTGCAATGGAGATGGCGCGGTGCCTGACGCAGAGTCGGGGGGACTTGGGTTGCCGAGGATGGCAGAGAGAATGGAGTACTCCAGGTTGGCGGCCTCTGAGCCAAAGGCAAAGTTGGGATCAAAGGAGACGTTGAAGAGGGGATCGTTGGTGGGAAACGGTTCGGCTGCGGGGACGGCAACGTGTGAGGTGATCGGGGAGGAGACACGGGCAGATTTACCTGTTGGGATGGGCGGCAGCGGATGATCAACGCTGGTGTCGGCGAGGTGCGACTTGGCCTTGAGTTGCTCTGGCAGATTCACGTGATCAGCAAGCACATGCATGGACAGATGGGACGAACCGAGCTCGCCCTCGTCGAGGAGATACTTTGCCTTCTTGCGGTGGCCCTCGACGCAGCTGCTGGCCATGCCGCGCTTGACGCAGCGTTGGCAGGGGCGCGCTGTGGAGGGGTGAGCGGACGCTACGGGGAGAAGGGGGACGGACCGTCGTCGCAGGTGAGGTGGGCCTTTTGGCAGTGTGCGCAGGCGCGGTTGGCCTTTTTCTTCTTGGGCCCGTCCCTGTGTTTCCGGGGAGGGTGTGAGGACGAGTCGCCGCTCTCGTCTGGGGATGTTGCGCGCCTCCGCTTGGCTGGGGGGACAGGTCTGCGTTTGGGGAGGACAGGCTCGTCGTGGGACATGTGTGCGGGGTTTATGTAGGACGTGGTCGACATCGCGGGCTCGGGGGGGGCGGCGTGGGCAGACATAGGCTACATATACCGCTGGCAGACGAGGTGGAGGACCAGGCCACCAATTATGTAATAATCGGAATTATTTTTGAGGAGGACTCCCATGCAAAGCCGACTCGCAAAACTCGCGCTGTGCATCGGGCGCGCGTCTGCCCAACGCGAACTGAAATGGATGCTGAAACACTCGCGACGAGACGTGCGGGACATGCTCGACCGCAGGTTGCGCGGAGAACCGCTCCAGTACATCCTGGGTACGCCCCCATCGCCGTCCGATCCCCGCGCTCATCAGTTTGGCAGGCACGACCCCATTCGGCCCCCTCGACCTCCTCGTCCGCCCGCCCACGCTCATCCCCCGCCCGGAGACCGAGGACTGGGCCCTCCGTCTCGCGCGTGCCCATCCCCCCGCCTGCCCGGTCCGCGTCCTCGACCTCTGCACCGGCTCGGGCTGCATCCCCCTCCTCCTCTGCCATCTCTGGCCCCCAGGCAGCACCCGCGCCGTCGGCGTGGACATCGCCCCTGACGCGGTCCGGCTCGCGGCCGACAACACCCCGCGCGCCTGCCCGCCCGGGAACGTGTTCACACCCCTGCTGGGCGACATACGCGACCCCGGGCTGCTGCACCGCCTCGATCCCCCGCCACCGTTTGACGTCATCACCGCCAACCCGCCGTACGTGTCTCTGCGCGCGTATGACGGCCTGCCGTCGTCAGTAAAAGACTACGAGGACCCCCGGGCACTCATCGGCGACGACCCCGACGCGCCGGTCAAGGACGGCCTCTCCTTTTACCGCACCATCGCTGCCCTCCTCGCGACCAAGGGCCTCCTCGCCCACGACGCCGTCGTCGCGCTCGAGGTCGGCCACGACCAAGCCCGTGCCGTCCAACACATCCTCCGCCACACCCCGGGCCTCCGCCTCGGCCGCATTGAGATCTGGAAGGACCCGTGGGACAAGGAGCGTGTGGTGTTTGCCCAGGTCGCGTGATCCCGCCGCCTCTCCGCTGACCGACGTTCGGTCCCGCAATCCGCCACATTGCCTAGTAACAACGGACGGACGGATCGATTTGTATGGTAGCGCGCGACGTCGCACCCAACGGCGCACACGAACTCACTTTAGAGTATCCGTCGACGTGCCAACGATTTTCACGTGCTCGCTCGCCTCAGTTGCCCCGTGACCCAGCCCCTCCGGCCGACGCCTTCCTGCTCTATTTAGCCCGACGCCTTGATTTCCAGGCGGATCGATCGTTTGAGGAAGGTCGGTCAGACAATGCTGCACTGCTACCGTCCCCACGCTCATGCTTTCGGTTCCGTCGAGATGTTTCCACTCAAACTGAATGACGACCGTTGCCACCGTAGTCTATCGTCGTTGGCACGTCGCCCGCTCCAAATGAAAAAAACACCTTTGCAGTGTGCCGTTGGTCATTGGCCGACATCTGTCATGCATGTCGTGTTCCATTTCTCGCCTCCCGCCCTTCCGTCTGATCGCCGCCCCCGTTGCACCCTGATTCCACAAAGGGTACCCCCCCTTCAAATGTCCCCGCGTTCCCATGCCTCCCACAGCTTCCCCATGTGTTTCTGCAGCACCCCGAACGTGACGCCGTCCATGAACACCCCCTGGTGGCGGTTCCCACCTCCCACCGCACGCACGACCTCGTACACCCAATGTTGGCTCCGCCAGTCCGCACGGTGTCGCCACACCGGCACCTGCCGCACCAGCCCTTCAAACACGGCCAGCTGCGTCGGGCTCACCCACCCAATCACGTGCGTACCGCGCCAGTCGGGCAGCCCGTTCGGCTCGAACACGACCCCCTGCAGAAACTGCGCCGTGTACGTGTCCGGCGTCCCCGCGAGCTCGTACACGTTCCCCCGCGCCGTGGTGGTGGTGGCGGAGGCGGAGGCGGCGGCGGCGGCGACCCGGGGTGCGGTGCGCACAAAGAGCGCCCAGTGCAGCGGACAGGGTTGACCGCGCGCGTGCTCGTCCCGCCAAGACTGGACGAGCTCGATCGGGTAGCATCCCGGGGGTACCGCGACCGGGGCGAGCACCATGGGGCTCGGCGTGCGGCTCGACAACGCAACGATCGGCGGGGAAGGCACAGGCACGGGGCCTGCGGCGAGGGCGGTGGCGGTGGCGGCGTACCCTGGCGTCGGCGCATATCCCGCGTATCCCTGGTGCGCGTGCACGGCGTGGCTGTCTGTGCGCGCGCGCGCGTCCCTGTAAGCCCAACACACGCGCCATCAGAGAACGGGAATGGGACACGCACGGTTTACGGTGCCGTACATCTCTTTTCTCTTTCTCGACGGGGTCGACTTGCTTTTTTTTTTTTAGACTCTGGATCGAGTAGGTTGGGTCCTCGAGGACGAGGGGACAAACGGTCTTTTATACCCATTCATCCTTGCGATCAGCTCGCGTGAGTGGGGAGGGGGGCAGGGAGACCCGACGTGCACTCGAGACATTGAACGTTGGGCGTCGTGGTCCACACACGCACCTTCTTTTGCTTCCGCGGTCCGGCGATCAAATGAAGTCGCTTGATGAAGAAGGTGACGCATTTTTTTGCGCTTGTTGTTCGCCCGCGCCAGTGGTGCGAGGTGGACGCTGGCATGTATGCCAAGGGGATAATGGGGACGCGGTGCACGGGATCAACGCCCGATCCGAGTTCGTGATGGGTTGAGCGGTCCGGGCCAGGCGAACGTTTCTGCAACGCGGAACGAGGTGTGGACGTGGACAATAAAGAGAATAATGACGCGCGCCACGACAATGAGGATGGCCAATGCCCCGAGGATCGGAGGGGAGACCAACCGGGGCGACGGACCCGTAGGGCAGGACTCTCTTTGGTACGATCAACCCTCGTCCTTGGAAGAGACGGTCTGAGCGCTCGCTTTCCGTTGGCACTCGCAGCACACTTTTTGCCATGGGGCGAGCAGCGCGGAGTTTGGCAGACCACGATCAGTCTTCCGGTGGAGTTAACGAACGACCACACGGGATCTTCGCGTGACTGGAAAAACGACAGGCGAATGTGCCATGCTGTACGAGTCCTTCATTTCAACGTCGACCCGTCGCATGTCGGGCGCATGCCCATGGACATGGCACAGCATGGGGGATACTGCGGGAGATGCGGCAGACAGGCGGTTTGGAAGAGAAACGCCCTGCCAGAGATTCGCTGCCGGTGGTCCAACAAGGCTGTCCGACAGCACCGGGCAGGGCGCAGCGTCTTCGCGGTCTGGGCAGGTAACGTTACCCATGCCGCGGTGTCAGTATTCACGAAGCCAGTCGGACCTCGGTACGCACCTAATAAGCAAGACTCTCGGGCGGTGCGGCCTCACCTGGCTATCGCTGGCGTTGGCACCATGGCGGGGTTCTTTTAAAAAAATGGAATGCCTGCACAGCTCCGATTGGAAAAAGAAAAAAAAAAGGCAACCATTTCATCGCTGCACTGTTCGGGGCGCCAACTCTTGGGGGACCCCCGCGAAAGGCAAGTCCCCGCATGGGTTGTCGTGAACCACCCCCTGCAGCACTTATCTGGACTGGCACTCCACACGGGGGTGGTTGTGGGCGAGCGTTTCGGAGTCGCTCGCTCAAAGATAGAGGAGAGACAGGCGAGTCTCGGCGACCTCGCCCGATGCCTAGATTCTCACGCGTAATAGCCCACTTTCGCGACGACAGTCGATAAGCGCATGTCACTCGCACCCCCGGCAACTGACATTCCTGCCCAAGGGCGTACGGACTTGGACAAAAACCGGGTACGTTCGGCTTACAAAGATGAGCTACAAGGTACCAGAGATATATAAAAAAAGAGTCGGACGATCGTTCAAAGCTCTCGCGTCGGGCGAAGTGGCCCTCCATGATAAGGTGCCTATCTCTTTACCGCATGCCCGGGCAACCGATAAGCGGCTCTGAGGGGGGCCATAAATACCCGACGTGAACCACCGCGTGTAATCGCCAGGTTCCCAGTAATGTTACTGTCTTATCAGAACGTCCCGCTCGACGCATTCGAGGCCACGTTTGGCCACACCACCGGTGAGGCCGACCCTAGGCTCGTCTTCCCGTCGTTCAACTCTTGATGTATCTAGAACTCTCGAGCATAGCCCTCGGGGGTAAGATTGTCGACGTCTCTGACGAGTTCTTCGGGGCAGCCTCTCACCTGCTGCTTGTCGAGGTGAGCCTTCGTGTCCCCTACTTCCTCACTTACACCAATTTATTTGCATCCTCCGTCGTACCACCATATAGCCCGCACCGAGTCTCAAAGGGCAGTTCGGACCGAACGGCGCGTTGTATAGCGGATGGGAAACGAAGAGGCACAACCCGGCATTCGACTGGTGATTTTCGAGTGCCAACCATTCGTACGTCGCTGTTGGCTAACAGCGCGTGTGACCATCACGATATAGGTGCATCATTCGCCTGGGGACGACGGGCACCATCGTAGGGTTTGACGTCGACACGTCTCATTTCAGCGGTGAACGCCTTCCGTGTGTGCTCTCTTGCGTGCGTGGACTGACACCACCGTCGATGTGCATCGCAGGTAACGAGGCACCCGAAGTCTCCGTCGACGCGCTCCTCGCACCGGATTCCACTTTGGACGTTACTAAAGCAACGGTACGCATATCAACGCGTCGACCGTTGCCGCCAAAAAATGACCTGGGTGTTATTGAACCAGTGGACGGAGATCCTACCCAAGGTCCCTCTCGGTCCCTCCGCGCGACACCTCTTCAAGATTCCTGACACCACGCGATTCGACCATGTCAGACTCAACATGTATCCAGACGGCGGTATTGTGAGCACATGCCGGCGTTCGTTATGAACTAGTGACGCCAACAGCATTGTTACAGGCACGCTTCAGGGTCTATGGTCACGTTGCGCCCGTTCAGCCGACCGATGACGCAGAGCTATTTGACCTGGCACATGTCTTTGCAGGTGGACGAGTCGTGTACACGTCCGACCAGCATTTCGGGGTCGGTTCGAATCTGATCTTACCAGGTCGCGGTGAGGATGACGTTTGCGAGTGCAGTCGCGTTCTGCTAAGGGAACATCGGATTGCAGGTAAACATATAGGAGACGGATGGGAGACCAAGCGAAGCAGACGCAAGGGCCACAAGAATTGTGTCATCATACAGCTGTGTGTCTTGCTCTCGCACTTCCCGAGCAACTTTGATTTCGACATGTTCATACAGGGGTGCCGCCGGGAGGCTACAGATAGCCGAGATCGACACGGCGCATTTCAAGGGCAACTTCCCAGAAAGCTGCGAGTTGCATGGCTGGCTCTCGGCGGAGCGGGAAGAGCCGAAGGGTGACAGCGACAGCGACGCATGGGTCCCGATTCTGTCCCGGGTGAAATTAGGTCCACATCGGAGGCATTTCTTCCAACTGGATACGAACCCGGCGGATGTGTTTAGCCATGTAAAGGTGACCATCTATCCGGACGGGGGGATCAAAAGGGTGAGAATCGTCGGTACGAGGGGGATGGCAGCTCAAACCGCGGGCACAATTGTCTCAGAGGAGGGTCCCATGGACACGGAGGCAGTCGCCGCTCAGGATGTGGGGAGGGCCGCCCACGGCGTAACCAGGGGCAGGGTTATCCCAGTTTTACCGCTGACACATGAAGCGTTTATGCCATATGGGCAGGTCATCCAGGCATACGGCGATCATGCAGCACCCCCCGGTACGAAGATCACGTTGGCCAACGGTGGCACTGCGAGTAAATTCCACAAGCTGGCCTTGTTGCGTGCTTCGTATCCTGACCACCTACTCGCTACGTCTGGTCTGTCTGTGTACCGCTGTCGGCCTGTGGCGGCAAAGGATGGGCGGCTGCGGCTGAACGTGTTGGAGCGGCATCCGTATACGAATCAGGCGTTTGTGCCGATGGGGGGCCTCGAGAAGGACGAGGCGATCCGCGAGCCGGGGAGGTATTTGGTGGTGGTGGCGTTGAACGGCAAGGATGACTGGCCGGACTTGGGTACGCTGAGGGCGTTCGTCGCGAGTGCAGCGCAGGGGGTGGTGTACGACACCAGCGTTTGGCGTAAGTCCGTCGTCGTCGCTCGCTTGCGGTTGTGTTGACGCTGTCGCCAGACCAACCGATGACGGTGCTCGACAAGGTGCGTGTTGTCGTATGTACCCGTTGCATGGAGCTCATATCTGGCCAGCCCATGGACTTTGTGTGCGTAGAGACGCAGGTTGGGAACGGGGACCCGGCGGACTGTGAGGTGGTCGAGTTGGACGTGGCGCTCGAGCTGGCGGTGGTGAAGGGAGTCGGAGTTTGAAACGAGGTGGACGACGTCGTCACACCCGCAGAGTTGATTTACGACCGCCTCTCTCTCTTGTCTCTATGCGATGATGGAATCGAGAAAACGGCCGCTTGCGGACGACGGCGAGCTCACATCCCACCCAAAAAAGCGGGTCGTCACTTCCCCCGGCGTCGGCGCAAGTCCCAACGCCATCGCCAACGGCACATCCGACCCCGCCCTGGAGCCCACCGCGGACGACCAGCTCGAGGTGGGCACACCCCGTGTCGCCGTCGCCTTCGTAGTCACACTTGCTCTCCCTTTTTTTCTATATTTTTCCCCTGGGTATAGCTTTTTCGCAAAGATGCCTTGTTCCGCCGTATGCGCCACTACGCACGAGAGAACGAGAAGAGCCAGGCGCGTATCGCTCAGCTCGAACAGCGCAAGAGTACGTGTGAGGCCGGCTTGGTCGCGATCGCCGCGTGTTGGGAACAGGTGAGTCGTCTCGCTGTCGGACGCATGCCGTACACTGTATCGCTCACCGACGCCCTTTCGCCGCCTCCTAGTTGGTAGACACCATACGAACGCTCACGGTACAGGACGACTTGCCCGCCGTCGTCGTCGAGACCAAAGGTGCGCATCGTGCTCTCTGGCATCACGGCGTGGCATCTCTGTCTGACAGCGTTCGATCGTCCACGCTAGACTTGTTTGATCTCTCCCAGCACGTGTCGGCCGATTCGAGCTTGAAGACGGCGCTCGAGCAAAACATGCACGCGACACAACGTCTCGTGACGAGCTTCCTCAAGTCACGTCCAGCAGTCGGCCAGGATGCAACCTATCAGCGCTGTCAACAAGCGCAGACGGAGGTGCGTGCCAGATCGCTCAGTATGTCTCGTGTCCACTTAGACGTGCAGTGTTCGGCCCTGCGTTCCGAAGTCGCGATGATGCAGAAGCGGCTGGAGGAGGCTGAGGAGGATCGGGCACGATGTCGAGAGGAGCTCTCGGCTGCAGAAATACGGATCGATAGACTGAAGAGCAGTGCTGTGGCTGCCGTACAGGCGCAACCATCCTCTCCCAAGGATTCCCCCATGGAGGATGTTCAGCAGGGAAGTGGATCACCACAGCCGCATCCCGATTCACCACCACCGGTGCGTAAGAGGCGACTGCGTTTGTCTACCGCTCCTAAATGATATAGCATCCACAGCTCAACGGACACGATCATCCTCCACCAGAAGATTCAGAAGAGCTTCGGGATGCTTTAAAGAGCAAGGACGAACAAATCTCGACGCTGGAGGCTGAGAATAACCGTCTGACGGAGGAAGTCACCCGCCTGAGGATCGAGGTATGGAGGTCATCGTTGGCTTGGTTGCCTATTCATTGTTCCCCTAGGCAAAAGCGCCTTCGGTAGAGATCGTCAGCGAAACCCCGCATTACAAGTTGTTGTTGGACCATACATCACACTTAGAGAGCGTGGTGGCCGAGAGCACACAGGAGATGACTCAACTCAATGACACGCTCGACCAACTGCGAGTGTCGCGAAAAGAGTTCGAGGAGGAGACCCAAGTCCGTCGTCGAAGCGTTACATTTCTCAGCTGTTCTCACGTCACCTAGGTTGCAGCACAGCAAGCAACTCAAGAGCTCAAGACACTGTTGTCGAAACGGGAGGCAGACAACCTTCGAGTTCGGGAGCTCCGTGATCAGTTTGGAGCTGAATTGACTGAGCGGAAAGCCAGGGACTCGGTCAAGCTTCAGTCTATACACGAGCTCAAGGAGCTCGCGGAATCACGACTGGAACGGATATCGCAGTTGCAGTCAGAAGTTGCACGGCACAAAACAAGGCTAGCTGCGCTATCTGGAGACGAGGACCTCATGAGATACCTTTTCGAAGCCAAATCTGACGACGTAGACTATATCCACGACTTGAGGCGAAAGCTTGAGTAAGAGACCTGCTTTAACTTGAGCATGGCTTGGTGACTGACTTTTGATCAGCACGATTGAGACTAGGTCTGTGGCGCTTGAACAAGCCTTGTCCACGTTAAACAAGGATCATCCCGATGTCGCACAACACATTACGGCCGAAACGACCGCTCGCGAAGAACTCGCTAGGGCGTCGAAAGAGTTGGAACGTTACCGGTCCGTGTTCGGCGAATCTTCCACATTGGAAACGCGTACCCTTTCTCAGCAACTTGAGGCCAAGGACAGCGAGCTGCACAAGTTGCGATTGCTGACAGAACAGCAAGCGCAAGCCGAGACGTCCTTGTTTGCGGAGATTGATCGACTGTCTTCGCTGTGGGAAGGACTGGATCATCAGGTAAAGAAAAAGGTATTTGAGTTGAGCGCATCTGAAGAACGGTTGCAAAAGGCGGCACACGAGGTGCGTGTTTTTTCACGTTGGACGAGGGGTGCAGCGATTGAGAGCGCGCTGGTATGGCCCGCCACAGAAAGCCAAGGCGGAGAACAAGTACTTTGCGGCGATGCGTGAAAAGGAGATGGGTGAGTCGGAACGAAAGGGGATGGCACGTCAGCTTGAGAAACAGGGCAAGGCCGTCGAACGTGCTGCAGAGGTCGAGAAACATCTCAGTGCCCAAGTAGTGCGTCGTTTTGTTTTTGCGCTGTTTTACTCAGTTGACAGATGGTTGTGATTTACAAAAGGCTGACCTTGAGAAGATGAACACCTTGAGCCAGAGGGCGATTGATACTGCGGACAGGCGGATCAGAATGCTGGAGGCAGATCTTTCAAGGTGGCAAGGATCGGTGGAAGCAGAGAAAAAGCGTGTGACAGAGGTGCGGAGACTCATTTATTCTTGTGCTGGTCACTCACTTGAGGCGATGGGGTGTCCGTAGGCACTTAGCTTCGCTGGTGAACGTAGGGTCTACATGCGTAAGCTGGAGTCGTCGTTGAAAGCTGCTGAAGAAGAGATGTTGCGAACAAGACGGGAAGCTGATAAAAAGGTCAAGAAGATGAGTTCGGCGGTTGTGCCCGCTAGCTCGAGGGAGGAAGCGCTCGTGCAGGAGAACGAAGGTCTCTGGGTGGGTGCTCACCGCTTCCCACTCTTATCCGCCAAATGGTTGACGTGGTATCTCATTTACTCAGAAAATCGTGAAATGCACGACGTGTAAACAGGGGATGCGCGAGGTCGTGTTGACAAAGTGCATGCACAGTGAGTTACGTTTCTGTCCTCGCGATTGACTGGGCTCACTTGTGTACACACCCAGCGTTTTGCAAGCCGTGCGTGGACACGCGTATCTCGACGCGACAACGACGGTGTCCGAATTGTAACCTGGCCTTTGCTCAAAGCGAAGTGCAGACCGTTTACTTCCAATGAGTCCTACGGGACGAGTCGGGCGATTTTAAAGCCAGTTTATCGGGTGCTGGTGTTCTTTTTTTATAACTGACCCCTTATCCCCCCTCTTTGTTCTCCGAGAAGATTAATGCTCTTATCCTTTTTAATGATGCCGACTGTCCATTTGAGGGGGGATGGGACAAACGGATTAGAGGTAGACGTTGAGCCATGCACTCAGGTTTCTCCGCCCTTTTGGTCTCTACAAGGATGTATTTGTGATCGCCCTCCCTTTGTTCCTCTCACTCCATTTTTCCTTTTTATTCGTGCTACGTCGTCGTCCCTTTCTCTCCTTTTCACTGTTTTTATACACTTTTTATGAAGCCGCAGTGAATGGATGAGCTCAGCAGATGAGTCTGGTGCGTGTGCATGGCCCACCACCGCCTCCCGTAGGCGTTTCCCCCCAGAGACAAGACCGGGCATTTCCACGTCCCTGCATGCAAGGACCGTTCCGCCCTGGAAAAGCGGCGGAGGGTGGAGAGGATCAGGTAGAGGCGGTCGTGGGGGTGGCTTCGTCGACGGCGCCTAGGGTGTTCGACACGTTGATACCTAGATGGATTCGAGTGAGGGGGGTGTGAGTGAAGACGGAAGGGTGAGAATGGGTCACCTTGGATTTCACGCTGGGATACGTCAATCTGGTCGTACCCAATGATTATGCGCGATCCACTTGACGGTTTCCATCTGTGCGAGCATGCGGATGATCTTCTTGTCGAATACGCCAATGCGCTCCGTTGAGGTATTGTGACGGTAGATTCCGATCGTGCCATCGTACTAGCTTCGAGCCCGCGAGAAAGTGGGCACGGTCGGGCGAGTCCACGAGCTAGAGGACAGGAATGGAGAGATGATTGAGTGCCAAGGTCAGGTGTGGGATGGTGGAGAGAAGGAGACGTACGACGACGTCTGCTAGGCCATCAAAGAGCTCCTTGACTTCGTCGTGGGCTCAGACGATGTCTCCTACCACACGGTCAGTTTTAGCGCATCATTATCGATGTCAATTCAAGTTCTAACCACAGAGCAGGATTTGGCGACGAGCTTGTGAACATCATGTCAGACACAATTAAACTTCGGTACGGCCCTACCGGGATGCCGGGCCGGGAAAATGTACATGGATCACCGCCACTCTGGTACGAGGTCCTTTCCAGACCCGGTCAGTAGAAAATCCCTCAGGTTCGTCAGCGCTCGTACTTCCATCTTCCTCTCCGTATCCTGCGACCTTGTCCCAAGGTGCGGTAGCAACGCGTTCTGTGGGAACTCCAGCAGCCGTGGGTTCACCCGCGGTTCGTCTGGAAATACATCCAGACCGACGGCCGCCAACTAACGAGTCAATCCACGCGCATCAGCCGTGGCATCACAAGCAAGAACACGAACACACGATGACGTACGTGCCCGTCCTCCAGCGCTCGAATGACCGCCGTCTCGTCCAGCACCTTTCCCCGCGCGGTATTGACGATCACGCTTCCCCGCTTCATCGCCCTGATCTGGCGCTCCCCGACAAACTCCCTCGTCTCGTCGCGCAGCGGCACGTGAATACTGAGCACGTCCGACCGCGCACAGAGCGCCTCGACGTCGTCGACGTACTCGCACCACGCGGGGGCGTCTGGGACCCGACGCCGGCTGTGGTACAGCACCCGCATCGGAAACGCGTGCACGAGGTGCGCGAGTTGGAGCCCGATGCCGCCGAGGCCGAGGATCCCAATCGCGCGCGTGGAGAGGTCGTACGTGTCCCCGGATGAGATCGGGGTCTTCCATGTCCCCGCACGCAGGGACCGCTCCGCTTTGGAAAAGTGGCGGAGAGTAGAGAGGATCAGGTACAACGCCGTCGTGGCGGTGGCTTCGTCGACGGCCCCAGGGGTATTGGAGACGCGGATACCTGGGGACAGCTGTTTATTTAGAAGAGTGTTGAATTGGAACGACCAGGGATTGTCGTTGCTCACCTCTCTCTTTACAGGCTTGCACGTCGATGAGATCATACCCAGCACCGTTGTGCGCAATCCATCGCACACTGGATGGCAGCCTCTCAACGAGTTGGCGATCATAAATTCCGATACGCGCTGCAGAGACGTTGCGCCGATAGATCCCGACAGTGCCCTCGTACGGCCCACCGGGCTGGAAGCGAGCAAAGAATTCGGCACGATTTGGTGCATCGTCCACCTGTGTTGATGTCCGAGGACATTCACCGTCACGTTTACGCAGTGAGAGACTAAGAGCGACATACGATGACACGCGCAATACCATCGAAAAGCTCGTGTGTTTCATCGTGAGCCCATCGAAGGGTACCTATCGGAGATCAGAAGTACAATAAGCACACCGTGTAGAACCATACCGCATATCATGATCTTTGGCGACGCCATTATGATGTAGAGATGCCCTCGTCAGAAATCAATCTCCTAAGGCGGCAACTGAGATGGCCTGGGTGTTCCCGCGTACCAATGGATCACAGACAGTTTAGATGTCATTTATAACAGTCATAAGAAGCGTGACAGGCCCATCATGCTACTAGTAGATATAATCAAGACACGCGCAAGCGCCGTTCGACTACTCGCTCGCCGCCGAAACCACCTCCATCTCCAGAATCTTCATCTCAAACGCATGCTTGAATGGCGCGAGTAATTTTCCGGGGACTGCGAATACGATTTCCTCAAAGACCCCCTTGAACTTGGCGGGCCGCACCTCTTCTTTACCTGCTTCTGCTCCATCTCGTGTCTCGCAAACCAATAACTCTGCCCAAAGTTCGGCCACCATTTCAACAGAGTTTTCACTGGATCCACATCCAAATGCACCGAGGACAAGCGCACGGTCACCACGAGTTCGGAAGACGTGTAATGCTCGTGCCATGCGATCTCTCATCGTATTCCGTATGCCGTCCTCGAAGACGTGCGCATCCGATAGTGTGATGCGATAATTTTGTCGGATAGCGGCAGCATTTACAGGAACGCTTGAGAGAACATTGATAAGATAGGGTGCGATGGTCAAGCCGGAACGCGATGGTGCTGAATCAATATCAATGTCGTCGTCTTCGTCTCTACGAAACACGACAACGCCGGGACTATACACCATGGAATGATCGTGTAGGCCAGCGCCATCTGCGCTCAGAAATTTTCTGTGGGTCCGATAAAATTCCTTTGCCTGTGTGGATCGTAAGCTAGCTACAAGTGACGTCGATCGTGCCAGAGTTTCCTCTTGCTCGTCACCTCCATGCAAGAACCCACCACCTGGTCGCTTAGCAGATGCAAAGGATAGGACACCCACAGCGGAGGTGGGGAGTGCATTGGGATGCTGCTTCATAAGCCGCGGGTTCTCGGTGATCAAGTGTCTTGCAGCAGTTATAGTGGATCTAGGAGCGAATCGAATAATGCACGAGTCGGAAGCGGGCCCTGTTGCCTCGTACCCCCGCCAGCTGGCAAGGTCGGGAGAACAATGGGGATAAAACGTAGTGGCTTGTTGACTGATGATGATTTGAGGGGCGATGTTATAGAAAGACTGAACCGTAGTGGGAAGCGAGTAGCCTCGAGTGTCAAGCGCAGTGACGAATGCCTCGTGACGAAATGGAGACTGAGCCACCGATGGAAGGGAAGGGGTGGAAAGTATCTGTGTGGAGTACCTGCCATCACCAAGGATAATCCGCTGTGTATCACGGGCCGTTTCTGCCCATTCCGAACGCCTCTCGCGTTGCGCGAGTTGTCTTCGTTGACGCTTATGGTGCTCTTGCTTGCGCTGCCGCTTTGAGCGGGCGACGGATGTGACTGGCTGCTTGATTGCAGTCAAAGAATATTTCGGAGAGTTGGGGCGTGCCCTACCTCGGGGCACTGTCCGAGTCGACCTTCTTGCCATTGCGCTGGTGGTGGTGGTGGTGGTGGTGGTTACTGTCGGAGATATCTTCGTCAGAGCAATTTGCACCTGTTTACATCTTAACCCCTTCGATATGCCCTTCTTCCAAGGAGCGTCTGGCATCGATGCCTCTCATGGCACCTTCAACGACGTGACGAGAGACCAGCGTTTCACGGACAACAGCAACCACAGTACAGCAAGCAACTCGAATAACACCACCACCGTCGACACATCCTCCAACGTCACCGATTCATCGGTCCATCACCAGATGGGTGAGATCGCCTTTGCCCAGCGCCCCCTGTGACCAACCGTATCGCGCAGGATTGCCTCTCCCCCCACCATTCCCTGAGGCCCCCCAGGAGTAGTGCCACTTCCCACGATAGGTTGGTATTCGCAAACTGTCTTTCAACACTTCTGAACGGATCTCTCAGCGATGAATGACGATCGATGATCCCCTGGTCATCGTGATACACTACTCAGATTTTCCTCTCCGCTACATGTGACATTTGTATTCGTCATACCAGTTCAACTGGGATCCATGGCCAAATGCTTAGCGTTCAAGTGGGACTCGCGCTCCCCGGAAGCCCAAGTTAGGCTGAAATGAAAGGCTAAGACGGGGACTGCTTGTCTGTTACCAACACTCCGTCCACGCATTCAATACTTGTATGTTTTAACAAGAGATACGCTCCCACTGTCATTTAGGGTGGACGATATTCCTCGGATCTGGCCACATGACAAGACGTACATGTCCCGGCTTACTGAGTAGCAATGGTGACGACGGCCTTTCGTTTGTGCGCTTATTGGAATTTGAAAGCTGCCGAATCCAGGTTCGGGCAGAGTTTCTCAGACCGCCCGCACTGAATCCCCGAGTTTCAGACTGGCGCAAACCGGCTGTCCGGAGGGAATAATAACCGCAGTCATTCTTGTTGAACATAGCTCATACACGGTGACACTAGAGAAGTTCAAGGCAGTGCTGTCACATCGTGTTCCTTCTCCCCAACTCGCATCAGCGGCAAACTCAGACACGTGGTGTCATTGCTCGAAACCGAGCACAATCCAGAGTCCGCTACATGCGTCTTGTGGGAAGGATGGGCCAGCGAGGTCCGGCGCTGCGCTCTGGCCTGATCGTGTGGGTCAAATAGATCCCTCTCGCTGCGGGGGCCGGCATTTCGTTTTACTATTCTTTGCCATGGCTCCTCCAACGCTTTTGGTGGCGTGAACTCGTCACATGTTCCATTCATGTGTTTCTGTCCCTTGCTGCTTCGTGGTGTCCACAATTCTTGGAAACATGATATGAGTCGGCTCTGGTCGTTGTAAGCTTGCTTATCTCTCACCCCACTCACCGAACTCCCTAGTTGGTTACTCATAGATTGCGTATGTCCAGAGTCTGCCACATAATTTATTCTCGACTCGACTCGACACGTAGTAGCCGAACTTCGGTAGCTGACCAATAGCAAGACGTTAACTTCCGCCGAGAGTTATTTGGCGCGCGTCTGACTGGCGCAAGACGATAAGGCAATCAGGATTACAAACCAGAGGAAGCGCCAAAGATTCGGCAGTAACCTTGTTTACAACCACCAAGAAGATACAGAGTCAACCGTTCAACTAACAGAGATGGACCTACACACGTACCAAGAATCACAAAAGAACCAACGAGAAGAGCTTCATGGCAAACTTGCTGTATCCATTGCTCGATCTAGAGGCATTATCAGCAAAGGTGACGGGGGGCAGCGTTGGTCGTGTCCACGTCAATCGCAAGACGTTGCATCCGAAATCAGCTTTGCACAGGGAGGCGATCACTCGAAGCTGCATACATGGCAGGCGTCGATGGCATCCGCTATCGCCAATCTTAACGCAGATGAAGTGGAAAACGTCCACGACGGAGGAGCGACCCACGAGGATGAAAGTGCTGTTATAGGGCTGGACGCGATGGATTTGAACTCGACAGCAGAACATGCTGGGCCAGAGGGCAACAATGCCGTCGGAGGGGTTGAGAGCGTTTCACCCTTAAAACCATTTGTCGAAGACCATCTTGCACCTACAAAAGTCAGCTCATTGCTCAACGACCAAAGACGAGCGTACGACATTGTCGATCACCACCTTAATGAGACCTTGGCTGGGCGCAATCCTGGTCAGCTCTTGATGGTGATTCCTGGAGAAGGTGGAGTGGGGAAATCAAAGACCATACAAACAATCACCAAAAATTTTCAACAACGAGGAGTATCGAATTTGCTGGCGAAAGGTGCATACGCAGGGATTGCGGCCTCGGTTATCGATGGGAAGACGTTGCACGTGATCGCACAGATACCAGTCTTCGGAAGAGAACGTACACGCAAAGCTACCAATAAACTGTTGGACTTCTGGCGCCACAAGCTCTACCTCATCATTGATGAGAAATCCATGCTTTCTAGTAAATTCTTTGCGCGCATCTCGGCTGCGATATGCAAAGCCAAAGGTCTCGAGCTAATTCCTGGTTCAGATCGGCCATTCGGTGGGACGAATGTCATCTTGGTTGGAGATTTTAACCAGTTTCCTCCGATTGTCGGACGACCACTCTATTGGCTTATAGATTCATCGAAGGATGATCCGGAAGAGCTCCTTGGGAGGTCGTTATATGAGCAATTTCAAACCGTCGTTCGTCTCACAGAACAGGTCCGGGTCGTCGATGCAGATTGGCTTGATTTTCTACATCATCTTCGCAGCGGCAGTTGTCGGGCGCATCATATCAAAATGCTCCGTTCACTTGTTATCACAAACCCAAACTGTCCTCCGACAGACTTTACTTCGGCACCGTGGAACGAAGCCGTTCTCATCACACCACGTCACTCTGTGCGTCGCCATTGGAATTCAGCCATGGCGTATGAGCGTTGTCGGCAGACTGGTCGTCAACTCTTTGTCATTCCCGCTCTCGACACCATAGGCGGGCGTTCTCTGAATATGAATGAGCGCTTCGCGATGGCCACGAAATCTTCGTTCCGCGGTGCCAAACAGGATGAACACGGCGGACTTCCGGACAACTTGTTATTGGCGGTGGGCATGAAAGTCATGGTAACTTTCAATGTCAAGACGGATCTTGACATCGCAAATGGAACAAGAGGTGAAATTTGTGAAGATCGTGCTCAATCAAAACGAAACGAATTTCATTCCTTCCAAGTCTGTGGTTCGTTTGGCCTTCCCACCTGCTTACGTGCTCGTAAAGATGATGAATAGTACAAAAATGCCGCAGTTGGAGGGCTTGGCGAAGGGAGTTGTTCCACTTGTTCCAATGCAGCGATCATTCACGATCATCGTTGGGAATGAAAAGAAGCACGTGCACCGTTTACAGCTCCCTCTTGCACCAGCGTATGCATTCACGGATTACCGTTCGCAAGGCCAGACGATCACTTGTGCGATAGTCGACATCGCAACACCTCCGTCAGGACCGCTCACGCTGTTCAACATCTACGTAGCATTGTCGCGCTGTCGTGCTCGCACAAACATTCGGCTGTTACGAGACTTCGACGAGAAATTGTTCATGAGTCGTGCGAGCAAGTACTTGCAAGTTGAGGATGAAAGATTACGCAAACTGGACCATGACACGGAACAATGGTGGAACTGGGTTCAGACAGTACGTTCTTTATTATAGATTGTCAATGCCTGGCTGATTTGCCGCCGATCCGACATTGACCATTTGGTTATTCAACAGAACCCATCGTCAGCACGGAATGGTGACAGTGAACACAACTCAGGCTATGCATTCTCGTATAGCCCACATTAACTCTTTTTAAATACTTCTAAGTTGCACGACCCGGTAGCTATCTAGCGAGGATTTTCTCGCTCGATGTGACAAACGGTAGTCGGCGTAGAGCTTTCATATTTAGCAAAATCCTGTCCGAATTACAAAAAACGGGATCCACAAACACAAGTTGATAACTTGTTACCTTGTTCGGACCAAAGTTAACATACACATCGTACATTCCCGGGACTCGTTCACTGTGTCTGGTCAACCCTCCGCGAATCTTTGCACCATGGTCAGCCTCGTGAACGGGTTCCGAAATGCCGGGAGTGCTTACGTTCTGTGCGCTCGCATCTTGGGGTGCGTTCGTATATACGAATACATCCAAGGACCTTTTTCAGAAATCTACCGGAAGCTATCGGGGTTTCGCTAACGCGGGAGAACAAACAAATGACATATTGAGACCTGCGTGCACCATACTGTGGGCCTGGTCGGTGCACAGGACTGAAGAAGTCGCCACTGCTTCCTCGACGATCCCTCTAGTGTGCTTTTGTGGCTTTCACCGGGCGCCATAGATCCCAGCTTCGTTGTGATGTATGCACAATTCCGAGACGGAGGATGTGGACCAATTTGCTCCTGGCGGGCAGATGACTACCTCGCACAAGAAGTGCCTGTGCTTTCTCAGATATACTATATGGCCTCTGACAGTTTGTGTTGACTCACGTTGACACCAGGTCATTGTCCGCCAGGCGGCTGGTGCTAAGAGAAAGGCCTTTCAAGCTAAGCCTCAGGCCTCGATCTGGAAGGAGTCGCAGACTCTCCCTTTTAGCTAAAGGAATACTAAGATCGGTAAGGGAGGGAAGAGGAAGTTGCAGCAAAGGAGCCGTGTCCTTTGTATAGGCACACTGCAAGGATTGAAGATTTGGGAAGAACCGAATCACCCCTGGGAAGGTTTACAAGAATTCCAACATGTGTAGATACGACACGACGCGCATAGCTGCGGAGGGTAACCAACTCAGTTTTGGTAAGGGGTCGGGTGAACGAATATACATTTCCAGAAGTCTGTCAGTAGAAACGAAGTGCTTAGCACCACCGACTCGCACCATGTCGGAAACTTACTTTGCACGATGCACCGGGAACTTGAATGCATCGTGCTAGAGGCGACAGGCGTCTGACCACAGAACGTGCAACGCCAGTTCTTTGAAGGCGCGAGATGTCCTCGCCAGAGTGACCAGATCGGAAGCCTTCACCCAATGATAAGTCGGAAGAGAATGGGGAAATATATTCAGAAGGATTTCTTGTATTGTATCGAAAGCGCATGATGCATTGGTGGCAGGTGCGGGTAAACGAGGAAGTTGCTAGGTTGGGAGTCAACACAAACGAGTCGCGAGCAGAATATTGAAGTCCGCATCACACGGAGACACGATATTGCATGGAGGGCCGGACACTTGTTTTTTTGTACAAAACCTCAGTGCTTCACGGCCCTCGCAAAAACCCGCTTGCCCTCCACGCCCCGACCCATTTCGCCACGAGCTTCTCGTCCACCGCCGGCGTCTCCCTCAACCACCGGCTCGCCTCCAACGTACGATCTACACTCAGCCCTGCCCTCCTCGTCTCCTCGCCACCATACACACCTTCGTAAAACGTCAACAATTTGCGACTAGGGTTCCGACGTTCGTCGTCGTCGCTCGCACGCAGTGCTTTCAACCAGTCATGCCGAGGAACGCGTTTGAACTCGAGGCGGGCGGTCTGGAGAGCTGTGAGGACGGACGACCATGAGGTACGCGTTGGGTGGAGCACGTGGTACACAGGACAACTCGCAGGAGGCGCAGGTAGGTTAACAAGCTCAACGATGCTCTTGGCAGCATAGTCGACAGGGAGCCACGAAACTTGTCCTTCCAGCTCGGGGAGGATACCGATCGTGTCAGCACACTGTTCGGAGCAATTAAACCTGGCGACGGAGACAGACAGACAAGGGAAAGACCGACCTTGATGAGGAGGGAAATCGCCTCGGACTCGTTCCAGATCCCATTCGTCGTATCGCCTACCAGCTGTCCGATACCTGCGCGGAGCATCATCTGTGAGCAGTTTGCATCGTGTATTCCTCATCCTGAAATACGTACGTAGAACCGTTGTACTCATCGGCGTCTGACGGGCAGCGATCTGGCACAGTTTCTCCGTGACCCATTTGGATTGTCCGCTTAACATAGAGCACGATGGCCAATTAGACAGGTCTGCTAGAGAAAAGCAACGAAACGACGTACTATCCCATCTCCGCAAACGCTGGATTATCCGTCACTGCCTCGGGTATCAATTCAGGTCCAGGCCAATTCAATACGGCGCTGATGGACGATGCGAAGAAAAACCTGGCAGGTTCGGCGTGTGGCGAAGAGAGGGCGAGGTGCATCAAGTTGACCGCGCCACGGACGTGTGTTTCAAAACTGTATGACTCGGTAAGCAATCCTCCAGGGATCCGTCTTCGTGGTGTGCATATACACACCTAGGAATGCCTAGATTGAAATTGACCGCCCAGGCGCTCTGACAGGGTGGTGTGAGATCAAGCAAGGAAGTACAGACAAGGGTTGCACACGCACATGAATA
Organism: Boletellus emodensis; assembly: GCA_038089935.1. Lineage (NCBI taxonomy): Eukaryota > Fungi > Basidiomycota > Agaricomycetes > Boletales > Boletaceae > Boletellus > Boletellus emodensis. The sequence continues at coordinate 39,070 of JBBPLU010000066.1, forward strand.
ATGATCGTCACTCGACTCGCAATCTCACCGTAGCGTTCTTTGCTGAGGCCCAACCGATCTACCGGTAGATCCGCTGCAAGTGGTATCACCCGCTTGTTCCTGGTTTCACTTGCATCAGAGAAACGCGGCAATAGTTTTCGCGTTTCCATCGACGTCCTCAGTCTGTCTTTTGCATCCACGTCGCTCTTGGCCCGACACAGACAATAGATCGTCTCCACGTCCGGATCAGCAAGGAGCTCGTGAAGGATGTACGACCCAAGTGAGCCTGTGGCTCCCGTCAAGACCACCTGAGGAATGAAAAACAATAACCGTGGTCACGCTACAGTTCAACGCTGAGGGAGCTAGGGGTACGCACGACTTTTCCCGGTGTCGGAATGCTGTGGCCGCTCGCTTTATCGTGCACTGTCGGGGAATATGTGAAGTGGCTATATTTATCAACCAACTCAAGCATGACTTCTTGGGAGCTGGTCTGTGAGACGTTGCCGTCTTCACCGGAGGAGAGGGATATGATGAGCTTTGCCAGCCTTGCAAAGAAAACGAGTGAGTCAAGATCACAACGAGCTGGATGTATGTGTACTTGGTGATCGAAGGATGCTCAAACACTGCATTAATAGATAATTTCCGTCCATCAAGAGCAACCTCCTGCAGAACACCCCCCATCAGCCTCGAGTTTAAAGACGACCAAGTGAAAACGCACCCTCTGAATAGCATTTCGGACTCGCGTCGATTGCAGTGAATCGAGCCCGAACCCGAACAAGTCCGTGTCGTCTTCGAGTCCCTTGATCGGTCGGTCGAGCGTCTTTCCGATCAGCTCCCTCACAACCGCCTTCGCTTCCGCCTCCCCTTCAATATGCCTCTTGCTCGCAGACCCCACCTCCCCCTCAAGCCGTGTATACATATTCTCAATTACTCTTTCAAATTCTTTATACACCCTCGCCCTTATTATACTCCTCTTGTCTGTCCTCGGAATCGTCGTCCCGTAGGGTAGAAACACGAGGGTTTCTGCCGACAGTTGAGAATGGGATGGCGCATCTGCATTGGCAAGTGCGACAGCCGGAGTGACACGCTGTATAAATTCCTCGCGGGAAAAATGCTGGGCGACTTCCGAAGGGAGGATCAGCGCACCAATTTGGGTGCGACCGCTCCCGAAGACGACGGCATCCATAATGTAGGGAGAAGAGCGGAGTGCGAGTTCGATCGGGACGGGGTTGGTCTTTTGACCATTAAGCTATCAGGTTTGGGGTGGTGAGTTGGGTGAGCGTGGAAGGATGAGAGGAGCCCATACCATAACAAGGGTATCATCTATCCGGCCAACATACTTGTATGCATCGGGGATTGTTGGATGTTTGATGAACAGATCTCTGGTGGCAAAGGACCCGTCCGGTTGGTTGGACGTCGTCTACTATACCCTCAATAATCAAGAGGACACGAGCATATTATTACCTGCCTTGGTGTGCCATCCGTCCAAGACGTACAACTCGTACGTATCACTTCCAACGGGATCGAAGCGCAAGTATTCGCGCACGCCAGGAGGGAGATTGGGACCCGTTGAGCGCACCCAGTTCCATTCCTTGTCAGTATCGAAATCGCGCGCCGACGACATGAGCTGACCGGTCTCGGCTGACGAGCGTCTCATGAGCGCTAACACAAAGTGTGCATAAAGAGAAAGGACACACAAAGGCCATATAGACTGAGGAGACGAACGCCATGCGAGACAAGAAAGTCACCCAACTCATCCGGACAAGCACTTCCGGCGGACGTCACCACCCTGAGACGGGTGAGTCTCTCCAGACCCTCTGGCGTTTCCGCGAGTAATCGGAGGACCAGTGGGACGCCATAAAGGGCCTGTACATCAGTCGCTTGCGAAAGCAGCGTGATGATGTTTGCAGACGTCAGCGGGATCGACGACGTTGGAAACAAATAGAACGGTTTTGCGGCAGACCACGCTCGCAACATATTCAGGTGGCCATATGTCTGTGAGACGATCCCGAATTCAGCAGAACAAGTACTCGGGGAAGGCAGTGGGACGGACGTGGTACAAGGGCAATGTCGTCAGACTAGTCAGGTTCATGAGGCCAGTATTTGTTTTGTATCTCTCAGCAACAATCTTGTTTGTGGTAACAACTGGCTTCGGAAACCCGGTAGAACCACTCGAGTGGGTAATGTATGCTGGGAGGAGAGACTCTTCGTCTGGGGTCAGAGGGGGGTCCCATTGCGTCTTGTCTGGGTGCGTAGCCCGGGCCGAGGGTCCAAACACGTCGGACTGAGGTTGGCGTACGATTGAAACCGACAACGGATCTTCCAGGTGAGTAAGTGACTCGGTGGCAGAAGAAATGTGTGTATCCTGCACAACCAAGTGCGACGCATTCGTCACGGTCAATAGATGTGCAATCGCAGCTGGTGAATTGTTGGGCGAAACGAGCAACACGCCTGGAAAGTGGTGTCAGAAACTGAGCCGTACAATAGAGCGGAGACGAACGGACAGTAGCCCATACGATACAAGCACATTTCCATGATGATATACTCAATGTTGCTCGCGCCCAACAAGCCAACCGTAAGTCTGCTCGTTACATCACCCTTTTTCCGGCCGGGTAGTATAGCAGTGTCTTTGAAGTAATTGGCAAGGAGAGAGGCAGCTGTATCGAGCTCAGAAGTAGTATAACATACATACTGGGATAGCACAAGTGTGCTAAGTCTGCCAGGAAGAGAGGACTATGGACGGGCGTACGTTGAAGTTCTTGTCTGGGATGCGCAATATTTCGAGGTGGGGGTCCTCCCTGACTCTCAATGCTATGAGGTGATTTAGGGAGGAAATGTCTGGCATGGCTGCGGCGTCGCAAGGACATTCAACGAGAGTCTCTGCATATAACTATCAGCCGGGCACTAATTCATCCCCCGGCATTCCTGATTTATGGACAGTGTACATCAATGATCCTGTGCAACATCCATCAATCTGAATATCCACAAACGGGTAGCACTGCTGCATATTTCACACAAAGCTACCAGAGGCAAAGGACGACACCACACTTGGTCGCCCGTCCAAAGTCCAAACTACTTACCAGTGATGAACTCTTCAAAAGGACCGAGGAAGCTGCGCGAGGACATCGGAAAAAGCGACTATAAGGGTTTACAATCGATCCATCATCCTGAGAAGAAGACTATGAAAAGTCGTAACGCTTCTGTTTTTTCCAGGTGTAATCTTGGATACATGGAAACAGGAACGAACACAGCAAAATGATGCACGGCGAAAAATCCATGGGACTCTGAGCTGATGTGATGAAACTGCACGGACGGAACCAGAGAGCCAACGACCAGCCAAAGCTTAGGAAACTGAGGGAGCAATCCTGATGCCAAAAGTCAACAGCCACACAGATGGGGAGGTTAATGAGGAGAAGACGGTGAGAGCGACGGTAGGAGTGTAAAAGCGTGACCGTTGCCAATCAGCGGTAAACGTGAGATAGTATCAAGGGCGCCGATGTGATTCGCCCGGCCTCTTTTCGGTTTTAACGCAGTTGGGGGATGCACGGAATCTACATAAAAATGAATTCGTCCTGCGCCATTGCACCTCTACAACACTTGATAATTACTCTGTTGCGAGATGACGGGAATGCGAGACCTGGGTCTCATCTCATCCTAAAATTAACTGTTGTATGCACATATTTTGAATCCACTAAAACCTAATATTTATTATACTGACGCGGCCGTGACCATAACCACAATCGCCGAGCACTAACACTGCGGAATGGGTAATACTGGCTCTCGCACCAGACCGCTCCGCTCACGCACCGGTTCCGGTCGATAAAAAGTACCAAGCATTAGCTGCCTGAACGAGCTTGGAACCTCGTACTAGTGCGTCATTATACAAGGGATTAGTATTTAACCAAGGAAATCAAGAAAACAAAATAGTATTTATACTACATAAACCATTCAACCAGCACAACACTTTGATAGTGACATCCCCCCAATCAGCGTTTCATACCCCTTGTGAAAACCAGCTCCCCCTCCACAAACCTATTTCGCCACGAGGTCCTCGCCCACCTCCGGCATCTCCCTCAACCATCGACTCGCCTTCAACGCGTTATCGACACTCAGCCCCACCCTCTCCTCTTTGCCGCCATATTCACCCTCATAAGACACCAACAACTTCCGAGTAGGGTTCCTACATCCATCAGGGTCGCTCGCCCGTAGTACTTTCAGATAGTCACACCGCGGAACGCGTTTGAACTCGAGATGCGCGGTCCGGAGGGCGGAGAGAACGGATGACCATGGAATGCGGGTTGGATGGAGCACGTGGTATGCAAGACAATCCGCAGAGACGTGAGACGTGGGCAGATTAACGAACTCGACGATGCTCTTGGCGGCATAGTCGATGGGCAGCGACGACACTTGTTCCTCCAACTCGGGAAGAATACCGATCGTGTCTGCACACTACATTTTTAAAATTTATCAGCTTTGGGCGAAAGCAATCAGCGGGACAAAAGAACGAGAGACCGACCTTGATAATGAGAGAAATCACCTCGGACTCGTTCCAGATCCCCTTCGTCGTATCGTCTACCAGCTGTCCGATACTTGCACGAAGCATGAATCACGAGTCGATGTCGTTCTGGGTCACATACGTAGAACCGCTGTGCGCATCGGTGTCTTACGCGCAGCGATCTGACAATTTCTCTGTCACCCACTTGGATTGTGCACTTCGCATAGACGAGGATGCCCAGTCAGAGACGGGTACCCCGGAAGAAAGTGGGTCCGTCACTGCCTCGGGGATCAATCCAGGTCCAGGCCAATTCAGCACTGCGCTAATGAATGATGCGAAGAAAAACCTGACATGTTTGGCGTGTGGCGAAGAAAGCGCGAGGTGCATCAGACTGACTGTGCCATGAATGTACGCTTCGAAAGTAAATGACTCGATAAGCAACCCCTCGGGGATCCATCTCTGCAGTGCGAATATACACACCTAGAAACACCTAGATTGAAGTTGGCCCCCAGGCATTCTACCGGAACAACACGAGGTAATAGAAACAGGGGAAACACGTACGTGGATGATGGTCGTCACTCGACTCCCGATCTCCTGGTAGCGCTCTTCGCCGAGGCCCTGCCGGTCTGCCGGTACCTCCACTGCAAGTGGTACCACGCTGTCGTTTCCGGTTATATATGCGTCAGAAGACGACAACAACAGCTTTCGCATATTCATTGACGTCTTCAGTCGTTCCACTGCACCCGCATCGTTCTTCGCTCAACAAAGGCAGTAGACCATTTTCACGTCTGAATCAGCAAGAAGCTCATCCAGGGTGCACAATCCGAGCGGGCCACCTGGGGAAAGAATAAAAATAACCTTGATCACACAATGGCTCAACATCGAGGGAGTTGGGTGTACGCACAACTTTTCCAGGGGTACGAGCGACATGGTCGTCCGAAGTGTTGGCGTGCCATGGCGGAGAATACGTGAAGCGGCTATATTTTTCAACCAACTCGAGCATAACCTCTCGGGGCCCAATCTGCGAGACGTCACTATTTTTGCTAGAGGAGGGCGTTATGATGAGAGTTGCCAACCTTGCAAACAAAGAAGGTAAGCAATGAGTACGATGAGCTGGATATATGCGCACTTAGTGATCGAAGGATATTCAAAGACAGCGTCCACCAAGATCAACTTCCTGGAAAACGTCTCTTATCTTATCAGCCACAAATCTGGATCAGGGAATAAATAAATACACACCCTCTGAATGCCGTTTCGAATGCGCGTCGGTTACAGCGAATCGAGACCGAATTCAAACAGGTCCGCGTTATCTTCGAGCCCCTCAATTGGCCTCTCGATCGTCCTCCCAATCCCCTCCTTCACAACGATCTTCGCTTCCGCCTCCCCTTCGACATGCCTCTTGCCCACTGATTCCACCTCTCCCTCAAGCCTATTATTACCTGCCTTGGTGTGCCATCTGTCCAAGACGCACAACTCGCATGTGTCACTTCCAATGGGATCGAAGCGCAAGTATTCGTGCATGCCAGGAAGGACATAGGGACCCGTTGCGCGTACCCAATTCCATTCTTTGTCAGCGTCGAAATCGCGGAAGGACGTCATGAGGTGACCCGTCTCAGCTGAGTAACCCTCCGTGAACCAAATACAGGGTATGCATGAGAAAAGGACACACTGAGACCATAATGACCACCCAAAGGCACGCCGTGCAAGATGAGAAAGTCGCTGAGTTCGTCAGCACAGGGACTGCCACTGAACGTGACCAACTTGAGACTTGCATACCCTCCAGTAGTAGTTTGAGAGCAAAATAAAATGCCTCTACATCCGCTGCTTGGGAGAGACGCTGTCGGAAACAGATAGAACGGTTTCGCGGCAGACCACGATCGAAGCAGGTTCGCGCGCCCATGACCCGATCCATCTAGCGTGGAGAAAGGAAGCAGACGAACGTGATACAAGGGTGGCGGTATGGCCATAATTTGTCCTGCGTAACCTGACCGTAGCCTTGTTGATTATAATAACGGGTCTGGGGAATCTAGCGGAACCACTTGAATGGATGACCGCTATCGGGAGAAGGTACTCGGCTTCAGGAATGAGGGGCAGGTCCCAATGAGACTTGCGCGGATGGCGAGTTGTTCGGCGAAAGGAAGAGTATGCCTGGGAAGGGTTGTGCAACGGATGTGGACGAACAGTAGCCCATGCGATACAGGCACATTTCTGTAACAATATAGTCAATGTTGCTCATGCCCAGCAGCCCAACTGTGAGCCTGCTCGTTGCATCACCCTTTTCCCGAAAGTGCAAGGAAGAGACACCGCCACATCAAGCTCAGTGGTGGTGACTTCGTGTACTGGGATCCAGGTGGGGTAGAGCGTGAGACAGGCACTGGAGACACGTTGTGGTTCTCGTCAGGGTGTTAGCACACTCTCTCCGATGAGCTAGTTCACAGAAAGTATGTCTCTCACGGCGCTCGAGGTTTGCGCCTATGGCACTTGACAAGGACCTAGTAAGCGTGAACTCTATAATTCTTTGAGCTCTGATACAATTGCTCGTCATCTCACCAGTCAAATGTCCACCCGTCCTCAACATTTGGCTCTAATTGCCCCTGGATGGCTGACAGGGCATGCCAGCCACTCGGGCCCATAAAAGTGGGTCTAGCGTCCGCCTCACTATTTCCCGTCTTTCGACATGCGCTTCTTGCGGCTGCTCCACCGTCGGACAAAGTCAGATGGCGACATCTCCACCCTGTTGTCCCGGCGACTCTCAGTGGGGGTCGTCGCTCCCGTCTTCGTTCCGTTACCGGTGTCTCTCCCCTCGTTCGATCCCGCCACCGAGCTCTATGCCCTACCCACCGACCCGCCCCAGAACACTATGGACCCGAATCTCATTGACGACCTCAACGCAAAAATCATCGAGATGGAATCACAGCTTGCTCGTCTCCGGGCAGAACGCTCCTCTCTCGAGCAGGACCTTGCCGACTACCGAGCGGACCTCCTTCACACCCGCACAGAGCTCTACTCGGAGATGCTTTCCACTGCGCGTCAGCAACGACGGGCCATGGACGACTTTGGTATCATCCAGAAGCTTGAAGCTCGCCATCAGCGATTCTGCACCCTGTTGGCCGACATTGGCGTACCTCGTTCGACTGTCGACGAGATTTGTCGAATCATTCAGTCAGGAAACGGATCACCGGACGATATCCTCGTGGATGCAATCAAGGGTGCCTTGAATGACAGTAACACCCTCTTGGCTAGGCTCAAGCCCATAATCAAGGACGAGCGCACTCCAGAGCACTACCAATCCGCGCTTAACCTGACGTTGAGTATTCGCAAGGAGCTCAAGTCGCAGAAGAAACGATCCAAGTTTTGGAAGAATCTCGCTCAAGAAGACGGTCGACACGCCAGCATTATCACACCCTCCCCTTCGGACATCTCGTCTATTCGTCACAACCTATCTCCAGAGCGACGGGGTGCATTGGACGCCCTCATCGCTCGCCGCCGTACAGCCGGAAACTTTGGGAACACCGATGGTGATGGCGACGTGTTTGGGAGTCACCGAAGAGAATCGGCGTTGGACACCCTCGCCAGTTCTCTCGCTTCTCAGCCACGGAACTCTATACAGGACGTCCTGAGACTCTCTTCGTCGGTTTCTTCTACGTCATCTACCTCGATGCAGTATCCCTCCTACCTTTCAGGCCACTCTCAGATTCCCAGGAATTCTGCCGTTGAGACGCCAGTCATACCATCTCGTCTCCCATCCCCCCTATCCACATCTCTTCGTCGCTCTTCCAGAGGCTCCTTGCAGTCCTTTGTCCTCGGTACCATAGACTTGAACGTCTCGCGATCTTCCCCTATCGACCCTACACTCCCAGAAGAACTAGAACAGCAAACGAGTTTTGATACCGGTCCCGCGTCTATGGTAACTGTCAGCCAAGATCTTCTTCAGGTCTGTCCGTTCCTTCCTACTCCGCCTCATCTTTCATCGTCCCGTTTTTATTTCCCTTTCCTCGCTAGAACACTAGACGCGCATCTCATGGACACGGTTATCGCCGTGTTTCCTCGACAGCTTCCAGGCGTCCTGTACGCACGCCCTCAGTCCGCACCTCTTTTCGTCTTTCAGCAGTATCGCCTATCCGAGTGTCTCATCCTATGGGACATTCAACGGAACCTGGCCCTGATACTTCAGGAAACACCGCTATCGACGCACTATCGTTCCGCACGCCCAATGCTATGATGCGCCTCTCGGACCTCGTCACGAGCACTAACTCCGATTCGTATACTCCTGTGTCGAGCGATATGACGAGAAACGATGACACTCCCTTCAACGATGCGAGTGTGCTACCCAAGTACAGATCTGATACACCGCTCTCACCGACGGACCTGGAACTACGAGTAGCGTCGACAACATTGAATGAATCTAGCACCTACGAACCTCTCGGTGGGAAGACGTGCTCTCACGACACCCGATTTTTGGAGCATTTAGATTGCTCCATGTCGATGACGATGTCAGTGGCTGCGTCTGAGTCTGGTGCCGACGTGCAAGACGGACACGACCGCAAGAACGGTAGCGAACATGAGGGCGAGACCAATCATCTACATACGGACCTGGGTACAGGAACCATTCCAGTCGACGAATCCAAAGACTCGCTCTTCACCACCTCTGCCTCCTCGATTTCTGCCAACGACACGCCTGCGCCCAGCACGCCGCCCACGCCCAGTCCCAGTCCCATTCCCGACCTGAGTGCGACCTCGCCCATCGGCGCGGGCATGGGCAAAGCGTCCATTGGACGAAGCATGCTTCCCGTGCTTGCGAAACATTTCAGGCGCCTCTCCCTCTCCGGAATGTCTCCAGATCGAGAACGACTCATGGATAAGCTGCGCGGACTGCGTTCGCTCTCCAGGTCCAGGTCTCGTTCTGGCCCTGGGTCGCCGCCTGTCGACGTCGTCTGGCAAGCATCTCCTGCGCATTCGGAATCGAGCAGGAGCGAGAACCTCGCTACGAGCCCGAGTCCTGTCAAAGGGTCCGGGATACCGGTCTTACAGAGGAGGATGACGATCCGTGCGCGGAGGACGTCGGTAAGAAAGACCTAGTGTCTGGTGAGGTTGTGGGTTGTCCTCTTTGTTTATCCTTCATCCATCTCCCCCTTCTTCATACCACTTCTTTACCAGCTGTTGTTTGCCTGCAGTGGATCTCGGTAACAGATGCATTTTGTTGTATATATATGCAGTATCTTATTTCGCAACTCTTCCAGCACTAGCTCGTCGCGTGCGGCAAGTGTGAGTGGTTGCTTGTTAACCCACGACTTTCATTGCCGCTGCAGCCCAAACTCGGTGCCTTCGCAATCGATATTTCATTCTCAGCGTCTGGTATCAAGAACATGCCAAAAAAAAGGGTGCAGACGCGCATCTAGGGTCGGGGCCCCCCTTTCCTTCCTTCGTACCTCAAAAGCTTCATCTATCTTCAGTCTCGTCCCACCGCCTGCTCTGCCTCCTCGGCAAGATCAAAAGCGGTCTCGCCGTCCCGTTTGAGAGCGACATACTTCTCCGTGACAATCGCTGTGATCAGCTCCGCAGGCGTAACATCAAAGCTTGGGTTGTACACTCCGCCCTCGGTCTCTGCTACCGCGCTGGGCGTAATGAGCACCTGCGCCTGGACCTTGTCTCCGGAAGCGTCGTACGTCGCGGGATGAAGAGCACCACGAATGAGACAGGCCTCCAGCGGAGGTCGGTGTTCGATCGGGATGCTGCATGCCGGCATCGAAACGACGTGAGCTCAAGTATGTGCGAAGTGGTACGTGACCAGGGGCAAGAAGTGTTGCTCACCCTGAACCGTCAGGCTTGGAGAGATCGACGGTGCTCGTGGGCGCGACGACGACGAACGCGATCTTGTGCCTCGCTGCCAACACAGCTGCGTTGTACGTTCCGATCTGTCAAACGTGTTTGCGGTGTGGACAACGAGATGTAAGAAATGGTGATGGAACGACTTGCCTTGTTAGCGGTGTCGCCGTTCCTTGCGATGCGATCGGCGCCAACGACTGTGGCGGGCGTTTGTTGTTATTTGTGCTTATCTACGACCCGTGCGAACGGAACGCAACGAGCGGACGTACCGACGGCATGGATGGGTTTATGTTGGAAGAGGGAGCCGACCATGGTGTCGCATATCATGGTGGAAGGGATGCCGAGCGTATGGAGTTCCAGGGCGGTCAACCTACGTATGCGGCTGTGTTAATCGTGGGGGCTTTTCATTGGAGTATAGTCACCGAGATCCTTGGTGATACGGGGCTGTTTGGGTATAATACGCCCTCTCGAGGAACCCCTGTTCGTGCAGATATGTAATAAATCCAAGCGCCGTGCCGTAACCCTGAGATCAGAGTCAAGCTATCAACATGCGGACCCGCGAAACAGGGCTGAGGATCACCGATGTCGCGAGCGAGCCGGTGTTGCAGACAGTGAGCACGTTGAGGTACTTTCCAGACCCTCCGATGCGCGCGTGGAGCCAGTCGCCACCCAACTTGGACATGAGAATATTTTGGGCCTTGTCCTCGCTTGCGATCCGCTTAGCCTCGGCGATAAGATCCTTTGCGATTGTGAGCGCTTCATCGGCGTCCGGAGCCCGTGGCTCGGGCTGTTGCTGATGCTTCGTAACGGCTTTGGAAAGGAACGTGGCAAGGTGGCGGGTGGCTCCACCGAGGTTGACGGCAGTAGGCCTTGCAGTGTAAAGATAGTCGAGCTGCGGAGTGATATAGGCCTCGAGCAAGGAAGGAGCGCCCAGAAAGTCGGGAAGCGGTGTTGACTGGATGGCTCTGGAGAGGGTCGTCGCGATGGAAAGCGATGCGAGAGAGGCGATGGCGGGCGCGCCACGGATCTAGGCGCCGATGAGTGAGCGGGCGAAGATGGGGGAGATGGCCGACCTTCATCGACTTGATGGCAGCGTGTGCGTCCTCTACGGACTGGATGGGAACATATTGGATGGTGTGCGGGAGCAGGAGCTGGTTGACGATCTCAATCTTGTCCTCGCCGAGCGTGCGGATGGATTTGAGCGCATCCATGGTCAGCGTTGTCAGTGCCACGTGGTCATCACTGTAGCCATGCCCGCCCGAAAAGGAAAAAGTCGCAAGGGTCGAAATCACATGCTGGCTGCACGCCTGATGGTGGTATAATAGCGACAATGCCCCCCACTGGCCCTCAAGACCACTATGATTGACCATCTCCTGGGCCGCCCAAACCCCTCCTGGAAACGCACCCAGGTACGCTTCTCTCCCGAGCACCACACCCAGCTCACCCAACCCTCACGCCAGGTCTTCCTCGTCATCTTCTTCTGGATCTGGAGGCTCGTTTACGGACACCCGGGCGCACCGCAGTTCCTGGGGCTGAGGGAATTGAACAAGAGGCTCCGTATGCGCATATATCCAGCCGTCGTCCCACACACCCCTAAATCACCCGACAGAACGTTTCTCTCCATGGCAAATCATCGTCAGCACCCTTACTGCCGTATACGCGCTCAAGAACCTCGACAAAATCCTAGGTCTTGGTTGTAAGCCCCACCCTTTTCTTCGCCAGCCGGGATGAACGTTCCCTTTGCTTCGCCTTAGCCCCTGAGCCACTCGCCCAATTGGTGAGTTCACCCTACTCCTCGGGGAATGCGGTTTCATGCCATTTCTAGTATTCACCTTCATATTACCGTGCGACCTGGATAGTGACTGGTCTCGACGCTGGTTTCGCAACCGCCATGTCCATTCGTCCCAAGTGGCTCAAGGACATCTGCTCTATATTGTTCTCAGTCTACTACATCATCTATGCCAACGAGGCGGACGAAAAGGTGCGCACGATCCCCACCACAACGCCTCGGCTCACGTGTACCACCTAGCTTCGGCGATTCAGAGCTGTGCCCACCGTCGAAATGCTCCGAGTTACGTGGGAGAAGACATGTAATCCTTATGTAATCCGCTCGGTCCGAGGAGCCCCTATATTTGCACTCATTCATTCCTTGTCAGCTTCGATTGATAGCGCAAAGCCCAATCATATCACTTCACCGAAAGATCCTTCTGCCGCGCCCTTCCACTTCAATATATGATCGTCCAATCACAGTCCATATTTACTTTGCGCCGCCCACCCCCCAGCTTCATAATACCACAGATCTTGTCCTCGATTTCCCTGGTGGCGGGTTCGTGGCGATGTCACCGGACCATCATGATGAACGATTGCGCAGTTGGGCCCTTAAAACTGGCAAACCTGTGCTCGCCGTCGACTATGGAAAAGCTCCCGAATGTAATAGCGCACTACTTGTTCATTTCGTCAATCGCTTAACCGTGCATTCTTCAGATCCCTATCCGTTCGCAATGGACGAGTGTTTTGATCTTTACCGACTTCTCGCGGAAACGTCTGGTAGGTGCATTGGCATGTCTGGTAGGAAACTCAATGTGATCATGTCCGGCGATTCGGCGTAAGTCTTCCAGCCCTGCACAGCATTCTTAGCGCTTCTCTCCTCATGCACCCAACAGTGGGGCTACGCTTGTGGTGGGTGTCATGGTCAGAATTCTACAGTATAACGCAGCCCTCCCCGTCGGAGAAGCCAAGCTTCCTGCGCCGTTGTCTCTCGTACTCAACTATGCCGCTCTGGACTTCAACTTCACGTCTTGGATGTCCCCAGACAACCTTCGAGTCTTGCGAACCGAACAGTCCACGGGCGATCTCCCTGGCATGCGCGAATTAGCGTTGCAAAAGAATCACCTGCAGCACGTCAGCCCGCTGAGCATGGTAGAAGACCACCGTATGCGAACAAAACGCCTGAAGAGGCCCAAGAGTTGGAAAGATGCACTGCAAGATCTGGTGGGGAGGTCAGAGGATTTATCTCCGAAACACCATCATCATTTAGACATGAAATGCAAGTCGTCGATGAAGTCATTCGAGGTGTCGTGCGATGACCACGAGTCTTGGGCGGACTCTGAGAGCGAGGAGGGGGGATTAAAGCCTGTAAGAGAGGAGGATCGTCCCATTGAGGACCGTGTACGCGTTGTGTACCAGGACACCTCGGACAAATGTGGGCTTCATCGGATGCTTGAGAAGCAGCAGGAACAGCTGTCGGCGGCAGTCACGCAAGCGAACCTCGAGGCAACCACGCTTGTCACTGGAGGCCATGGCGGCGAGGGCATGAGTAAAAACCGGGAACCCATTGGCACAAGACTCACTATGACGAGTCGCACTGGCTACTTTCAGGATCGTGTCGTCTCACCGAGTATGGTAAGTCGGTGAATGCATCGCATTCGGATCACTGGATGCTTGCGTAATGCGCAACGAATGCTCAACCGATCAACAGATGCGTGCCATGGCCATCTTGTACATCGGGCCACACCGAAACCCTGACTTTGCAACCGATTATTTCATCTCTCCTATCCTGACGCCGTCGTCGCTTCTCGCGCAATTCCCACCACTGTTGATGCAATGCGGTGAGAAGGACCCGTTTGTGGATGACACAGTCATCTTCGCGGGGCGAGTACGCGAAGCAAAGCGTGCTCGGAAAGCCGAGCTTGACCTCATACTCACGGGCAAGAGCGCCAAGTTTGGCGAGGGCCTGCGAATGACGGACGTCCACGCTGACGACATTGCAGAGGGCGAGGCCGCGAGGATGGCTGCCGAGCGAGATCAGCTTTGCTGCGAATCGGAGGATGACTGGGTACAGATGGTTCTATTTTCCGACTGGAGCCATGGGTACCTACAGATGATGACACTGATGAACGAGGCCAAGGCCGTGGTGGAGGATCTCGCAGAATGGATAGAGGACGCGTTTGTGCGCCATTCGGGCAAGGAAGAAAGGGCGGGCAACGTTCTCGAAGCCATGAACACACGAGGGACGAAGAAAAGGAGGGAGACGAGACGGAACTCGCCTCAGACCTCTCGCTCCCCAACGAAGAGGACGTTGAGCCACGCAAAGTCGACAGAGCATTGCAGCAGTGACAGCAATGGGAAGGTGGATCCGAGCCCGTTGGCGTCTGAGACGGAGACGGACGACTCGTGTATCACATTCGTTGCACGAAAGCGTGGTGGGAGCGGGACGCCGGTGACTCAGTCGCGGAGGAGCTTTGATGAGCGGCCGGATGATGTGATGCATATGAAACAAGGGCACTCGTCGCCGGCGCTACTGGGCAAGCAAGGGGACGTTGCGGCACAACGCGACCGGGAAAGCGCGAATGGGACACCACGGGGAGGTAATGGGAAGACGGGGCAACGGATTACGGAGACGGAGCTGATGCGCCGACGGAGGCTGCTGGACGCGCATATTTTTGAGGGGCAGCAGGAGTGATGTGGTGTAGGCTATGACGACATGGGTGGAAATGGGAAAACCTTGTGTGAGCCAAAAGGCATGACCGGGCCTGGTGACGGCGGGCATGGGAAGGCAGGGACCGAACGGGGCAGCGCAGGACGAGAGACGGATGACGTGGATGATCAGAAAACACCGCATTGGGGTGCTGAACAAGCACGCCCGATTTGGAAGGTGGGCGGTGCTGCGGCGCTGCATGCTAAATGGAGACACAGCCACGTCGGCTTGTCCACCATCGCGCACTCGTTCTGCTGCCCGGCACATCGTCCACGGGCCCACCGCGTCGCTCGAGTCCGCCCCGGCTTCTCCTTCTCTTCCGTGCTCCACAGGGCTGTGTTCTGCCCCTCTCCCTCAAAAGGCGCTAGAAGTGTGTCGTGCTTTTCCACCGTACTCAAACGGGCGACGTTCTCTACAGAACGCTCATTAACTTTCCTAGCCCTGTCTTACTTCACATCAAAAAGAAGCTTTTCCCTTCCCTCGCCCAGACAATAAAAGGGCGTCCAACGCCATGGACCTCGATCCTTCTACCCAAGCACGGGTCCAGTGGCAAAATCCTATCACACAAACACAGCAACGCCAGCCTGCCATTGACCCTGCCGTCACCCACGAGTTCCAATCTTATAACCATCACAGCAGCGACGTCGAGAATCTGCCCTATCCTCCCCAGCTCTCTAACATGCCGCAGCAGTCGTCCCCTCAGGCCCAGCCACCCTCCTTTCCCCCTGGTGCTGGCCCCAACGATCCTACCGAGCAGCACGCCCATTACCCTCCCGGTCATGCGTACAGGCGCAGCCACAGCAACTCCCCTTTTCGTCAGACATCCCACCCATCGCCCTACCCGATCCCCTCCACCACAGCACAACCCCCGCTCCCCCCCTTGACACAGCCCATCCCACAGGCCCCGGATGCCGTCAAACAAGAAACGGCGTACTATACACCCACCGCTGCGGAGCTCTACACCCAGGCGCTCGCGTCGTCCTCGGTCCCACCCGGTGATGGATCAGGCCATTACCCGTCCTCGAGCGGAGTACCGAGGCTACCGCCGATTTTGCAGGTGGAGAAGAAGCAGGTGACGACGTCCGCGACCCAAGCCGCCAGCGCGAGTCGAAGGAGGAACGAGGCTCATTTCATTTGTCCCGTGCCGGGGTGTGGGAGTACGTTTACGCGTCGGTTCAATCTGCGAGGTGCGTGGCGAGTGTGGGTACGGGCCGCTCTTGTTTATGCGTCCATCCCTGCTGCTCTAGGTCATCTACGATCACATACGGAGGAGCGCCCGTATGTGTGCGAGTACCCGGACTGTAAGAAAGGGTTCGCGAGGCAGCACGATTGCAAGTGAGTGTCATCGATCGTCGCATCAAGCGCTTTGGGATGTCCGAGGATGCGTTGTCCTTTCATATCCGCACTCACTGCTGATCACTCGACTCACAGACGGCATCAAGCATTACACGCTACGCGGTCACAGTCCAACATTTGCCAGGGCTGTCGGAAGACATTCAGTCGCCTGGATGCACTCAACGTAAGTGATCATCATGAAGTGCTTCTGCCGTGGCACTCCTCTTTGTTTGGATCTCATTCATCGGTTATATAACAGCGCCATCGTGAGTGTGTTATGGGGACGCGTGCCCATCGGTTATATGAAAATCATGGCTGACCCATTCCCGTTGCAGTGCGTTCGGAGGGTGGCGCGGAGTGTAGGCAGGCCGTCGAGGCTATGCAACAAGCACAGGCTCAGGCCCAAGCCCAAGTGCAAGCCCAGACCCAGGTCCCGGCTCAAGTCCAGGTGGCTCAGGTGCCCACGCAATCACATGCACATCTACCGGAGCTTTCGGCCGTGAATTCACCGTCGTCACCTCCGAGCCGACCTGGTCCAAGTAGCATCAAGATATTGCACACCTCGCCAACGAGCTGATTGGCGCACCGCTGCGGACGCTGTAGGCCACCGGGGACGTGAGATAGATATACGTGACCGGTGACAGGTTTGATGGACGGGCGGGACGCTTAGATTGGTGTGTTCTCCTTTCACCCCGTTGACTATGCTTGGTTCCCATTATCTTCCCCTTTTGTTTCCTTTTGTGATTGCGGTTTTCTTTCAGTACGGATGTACCACGGTTTTTTTTCTCTCCTTCCGTAACAAACCTTTTGTTTCTTTCTACGTTGCACCCATTCGAATGCTGTCCCATGTAAAATTTTTGGAATGGGACACGAATTCTTATGGGTCTAGTATATAGATTAGTACTGCCTTATAATTGTACAACAAATGGCTCCCAGAGCGGAGCGGAGGCTGAGTGGAGGCGCGTGAGAAACCCAGTTGCCGGGGTTGCCGGCGAGGTCGGGTGTCGTGTGCTCGGAAGACTTGAACAACCCTTTGTCCTTTGCTTCCACACATTCTGTCTTGGCACGCAGTCGTGTGCTGGTGTGGCCGACATTGCGATTGGAACTAGGCTGACTTTGAATCACCCGCGCAACCGCAACCTCCGAGTTCACCACCATCTTGCTCGTACCCACACGAATACGATTGCGATGTCGCTCTCTATGCTCGCAGGTGGAGCCGAATGTGGACCCTCGAATCCTCTGCAAAGTCTTGCTAAGCGGTTTGATCAGGATCGGGGGGCGCAGCTGGTGGGTCAGAGTGGAGCCCGGGTTGCCGGGTGCCACCGTAGTGTGCGAGGGATTTTCGATGGAGTGCTTATGGATAACATCTCCGCAGGACGTTGCGGGATCGTCCCGTTCTCGGGGACCTCTTTCTGGCGAGGTATGTCGTTTCCATTCCGTCTACCGGCTCCACCATCGTCCACATCGTTCGTCTCCTGTTTGGAGCTTCCATTCATCTTTCGTTGTATGCCCGCATTCATTGCGTGTGTTTGGTAACGCTGACTGATTGACCGTCTTCCACCCTAATCGTTGCCACCTTCGTCAGGCGCATTTCCGATCCCAGCATGCTCCCATACCGCAGTTGCAGCAAGAGGCAGCGCAGTTCTTTGGTTCCGGACCGGCGCCGGCACTACTTGCGTCCCAAGTGCCCAGGTCGACGATGGCCATACCAGGGCAGCCGTTTGAGATGGCTGGGTTGCGCGACGCGTTGCCTGCAGCTGCCGCTCCCGTGCAACGTGCGCAGATTGGCAGTGTGGCGAATGCAGCGTGGGCTGCTGATTTCCTAGCACAGCAATCAGCGACGTCCCAATCCCCCACGCCCATTCAGGCGCATGTACATCCGCATGTTCTGCAGGGTCAGGGACAGGCGCAGGCTGTTCCGGCGTCGCGGGTGGATGTGCAACATGATCGGGTGCGAGGTGTGTATGTGCTCGTGGGTGGCAACGTGCTTTGCTGACTTGTGTCTTTTTTTCCCCGTCGTTATTTTTTTTTGTTTTTGTTTTTGTTTTTTCCGTTTTGTCTTGGCGGCTCGTTCCAGGCAGTGTAATTCCGTGGAGTCCGGTGTATACAGGGTATGGAACGAGTCCGATGATCGGTCTAACGGGTGCGATGGCAGTCCCAGCCCAACGGCATGTCGTACGGAATGACCGTGAGTGTTGTCGTTATGTGAATTGAACGACCCTGATTCGTTGGCCATTGGGCAGAAGCGTTTTGGGACAAGGAATTTCAGTCACAAGAATCCTTGTTGAATGCTTCCACGCCGGAACTCTCGGAGGTTCTGCCGGACCAACAACACCAACGCGAACAAGATGAAAAGGGTGCGGTACCCGCCAACGAAATGGCCTTGCTTGCGGCGCAGGTGATAGACTCTGTGAAACACGAGCAGAACCCCAAGTTCCAGAAAAGCGAGTTCATGAATCTCATGCGTCAACTGCGAGACGGTGAGGTGACCGTCGAGGAGGACAACTTCGTTTCAAAACAACCCAATACGAGCGCGGGTGTGGATGTGAAAGGCAAAGGACGTGCGCTGGTGACGCACGACGATGGGGCCATTCAGTCCCCCACGTCACGATCACGGGCTCTTCCTTTGTATCAAAGTTCAGAGGTGTCGGGTGCGGCGTATGTGCAACAAGCCAAGGATCCTCACGAAGCGCATTTCCGTCAAGAAAATGATGATTTCACCGAGTACTGGAACGCACATTACGCGGGCCCAGTCGCACACACGGTGTCTGACGTCCAGGGTCGCAATAGTTGGCACGGGATGCAACGCGACTGGGACTCGTTCGAGGCGACGACTGCAGGCATCCAGCCAGTGGTGAATTACCAGTTCCAGACGAACAATCCGTATCTACTCGGGGACTCGTCTCGGACGCGGCATCACTCCATGCACATGTCGCATTCACAACGGGTATACGAGGTACGTACATATTACTCTATTTCATCTGTTTGGAGCACGGTGAATGCTACCACACAATGGAAGTAAGATGGCATGGTGTGGCCAGCGTGTTGATGTTGGATTCTTGTTTCTGTTTTTGGGCAGAACGTGCTTGAATTGGAGGCAGCTGTGCAACGAGATCCGACCAACGCAACCGCATGGTTCGAGCTTGGCGTGAAACAGCAAGAAAATGAGCGCGAGGTGAAGGCCATTGAAGCCCTCGAGCGTGCCACCGAGCTCGACCCGACCCATCTCTCTGCGTGGCTCGCGCTCGCGGTGTCGCACACCAACGATAGTCATCGACTGGGGACGTACAACGCGATCCGGGAGTGGGCGTTGCGGAACTCGAGGTATGAAGAGATCGTGTCGGGCACAAGGTTGTCTACCAACGCTCGTGGTGACTTTGCGGGATTGGTCGACGTCCTCATTCAAATGGCGAGGCGTGCGGATCAGAATGGAAGTGTGGATGCGGACGTGCAGGTTGCGTTGGCGGTGTTGTTAAACACGACAGAGGTACGTTATGGAGAAAAATCATTTCCGTTCCTCACTCCCCTCCCCCCCCTTTTTTTTCTCTCTCCATTCCGAACTGAAAACTTTGTTCTCCAGGAGTACTCCAAAGCTGTGGATTGTTTTCTCACGGCTCTGGCTGTTCGACCAGATGTATGTGCTACAATGTCCGTGTGGTTTGTTTCTGACGTTGGCTAGGATTGGTTGCTGTACAATCGCATCGGGGCGACAATGGCCAACAGCGGGCATGCTTCAGATGCTCTCGAATATTACTATCGAGCGCTCGACCTAAACCCTGGCTACATCCGCGCGAGGTCCGTTTTTTCTTTTTTTTTATTTAAATGTGGTTCTGCCTTTCAACTCGGACCACGGCAGATTCAATCTTGGCATATCTTATATCAACCTCCGAGTATGTCGCTTGCCGTTCTTTTTTTTTCTTCTTCGCGCCTTCGAATCTGATGTGGCTCATTGTGTGCCTCAGCGCTATGAAGAAGCAGCGTCCAATATCTTGGACGCGCTCGTGTTACAGGACAGCGATGGAGTCGAAGACGGCACGGGAATGAACGATGCGCGCGGACTGACGACCTCGACGCTCTGGGAGAGCTTGAAGACGACGTGTTTGCACTTGAAACGGCCGGATTTGGCGGGCATGTGCGATCGTCGGGATTTGAACGGTATGTGTCCTGTTTCTGTGATGGCTTTGGGATGCGTGCGTGTAGCTGATGGGGCCGGATATATTTACAGAATTTAGAAGGGTGTTCCAAGAGGCGTAAAGTGGACAAAAGATTTTTTTTTTTTGGTCGGTCTCCGAGTGTGTGTGGTGTGGAACTGCGCACCCCGTAGCAACTTTTGTAATATACCATGCATATTCGTGGCCGATCAGTTCCATTGCCACCTGCCTAAAATCGTCCAAGGCTAAAACTTGGTTCCGGCGCCGCTCGTCGGGTCGGACCAGTTTTTTTTCTCCCGGTCATTTGAGCTCCAAGTCTTTTGTATTCTTTCTTTCTTTTTTTCTTTTGGGTGTACATGATGGTGGTGGTTTGTATTCGTAGAATGCAGCCTTACGTGAACGAAGAATGGGTGACGCTCATCTCGGTTCTTGTCCCCCGTTGGGGTCGGGTCGGGTCGGGTCACACAATGATGGCGTTTCGAACCATGTGGTCCTTATTCTTTGCTCCGAGGTGGCTTTTGCCTGGGTGCGGGTGGTTCGATCACGAGGGATTTTTCTGTCGTTCGTACCACTGATGGGCTCGCGAGCATACGTCACCGGTATGCCGCCCTACCGACGGGCACAGGAACGACATGGACGATCTGGGGGCGCGATGTTCGTAGCGTATTATCGTACGTCGCCTTTGCGATGACGGTCTTCCCAAGTAGGTGTCCCTGATCTCCAAGCGTGATCGTCTGCCTCCCCTTGATTGCAAACCATTCGTTCAGAGTCCACGCTGGCCACTGGTAAGTACCCCCCATGGCCAGATCATCGAGACCTGAGTCAGAGGGGAGGTCGTGGAGCGCATTTTTTGGGGGGAAGGGGGGGGGCTGTACGCGCGTACGTCGAGGGTGTGGGGTCGCGCGCATGCCGAGGGGGGCTGCTTTTCGCACCGTGTTCGGGCCGAGCGAGCACGCACGGTGGCAGTGTAGGTGAAGCGGAGGTCGGAGAACGAGTTATGTAAGAGGCGGGTAGGGGCAAGCTTTTGGCTTTTCGCTCTGGCTTCGTCTAGCGTTTTCGAACACGGTTTGATGAGAAATGCTGTCGCGCCGGAGCACTGGGGAAAGATGAAGGAAAAGGGTTTGGCGGTGGTCTGATAGAAGTTCAGGCACGTGTAGGCCGCCGTGTGGGCACAAGGAAAAAAAAGATCGTCGTCCGAGGGTCCGATCGGGGGTAACATGTACAGCACTTAGTCATGCGCAGTGCAGCCTCACGCTTGAATGTGATGTGACGACCGGAATACGGTTATCGCACCAGCTGAAACGATGGGCGGTGTGGTGCGTTTCTGATGATCATGTTCTCTGATGTGATGTGAAGTATCGTCCGAGTCACATGGGTGTCTTCGATATCACGCTCGATGAGAGGGCGTGTTCTTGTCGCACTGGGGTTTCTCCTCGGTACGATCAGGCATACCCTGCTTGCAGATTCATGGGATTTTCAGGCAGGAGAAGGTAGGTCGTGCAGCACGTATGTTGAACAGTCATGAATATCGTAGTAGGGAAATGGCGACGCCTTTGTGGCGTAAAGCGTCCCTGGTGACGGAAGTTTCCGGTTTCGATGCGCAGCGCGGAAAACTGGCGGGGGTCCCGTGACCACTTCGGCGGTCACACCGTCGAGTCTCCCATCTTTTTATTATTATTTAAAATCCTGTTTATACCTCAGTCGTAGTACAACTATATGGACCTTGATAGGGAATGCTGTGGTCTAGCCACTCATCTATGTGTATGCACACACACCAGACACCCCCGCGACGCCGGCAGTCAGGGACTATGTGGCGACACCCCGGAATGTCCGAACCTCCCTGATAATCTGCAACCCAACACCACCCCAACTAGTGCGTAACCCCTGCTCCACTCCCTAGCTACATGGTCAGCATGCCTCGATTTGGTGATAGCGGCCGGCGTCATCCCTTCACTGGTACTCCGGAGTCTTTCATCCTTCACACTCCAGTCGACCGACCTCTCAAATCCTATTGATGACCACCAGCTCCCACGCTCCCCGGTCCTCCGTGCTTTGTGCGTATTGGCGATGTGACTAATTGGCGTGACGATTGTGGGTGTGGTTGGCGAAACACCGCATAATCGGTGGAGTATCCCATTGAAGGGCAAGCTCCCGGTGTCCGGCCCGAGACAAGGACGGGATTCATTGCATGGTATGAATGGGGGGGTCTCTAAGGGGTGACGGCAGAAGCCTATGTACAGATCAGTGTTCCTTTTGTGGGAATAGTTTTTATAATCAGGTTGTGCCTGCTCGGGCAGAGACCTATTAACCTGCCTGATCCCGGCCAGCCAAGGATATGGTACCAACAGCCCGACACCACTGGTAGAAATGCTCGGGGAGTGCAGGATTCGAACCCACAACTAACCTCGTCAGGGCTAGCGGGTGGTACCACTACACCACCTGCCCCCCCGAGTCTCCCATCTAAATTACGTGCCGGGGTTTTGGTCTTTCCCCGGATGTATCAATGCTGTGTCTGATACTAATCACTGATCTGATTCTGACCGTTTCCGCAGCGACTGCCACATCATGTTGACAGACTGATATAACGCGCAGACGCCCACACCCCACCTCTCCAGTCGACATGCCTGACATTTTCTCCTTGAACCAGCTATTTGCCGAGACAGCTCGCGAGCACCCCAACATCCCTGTTTTCGCCGTCCCAGATGAGAATGTCAACGTGCGTCCTTGTTCCTCCTCGACCCGGCGCTGCTCACCCGTGCCGCAGTACATAAAGTACACCGCTGCAGAACTCGATGCGGCCGCCTCTCTGCTGGCCAACCATCTCAAAGACACCGGCGCCCTCCCCGGTCGCGCCAAGGGTGATGCAACGAGCAAGCTCACAGTCGGCCTTTTGGGCGTGAGCAACGTCGAGTATGTTATCACGGAAATGTGCTTGTATCGCATGGGCTACTGTTCGTCTGTCCCCACACCTTTGGACGGTCTTGTTCCTCACATCCCTTGCCAGGCGTGCTCTTCGTTTCGCCCAATAACTCGCCGCCTGCGATCGCACACTTGCTGACAGTGACGAATGCATCGCACCTGATCGTGCAGGATGCACAGTTCTCTTCTGCTACCGAAGCACTCACGCACCTAGCAGACCCGTCGTCGGTGTCAGTCATCCGCCAACCTCCATCTGACGTGTTCAGTCCGGATGCCGGGGTCGCGCGCCCAGGCAAGACGCACTGGGACCCGCCTCTCAGCCCAGAGGAGGAGTCTTCTCTCCCCGTGTACGTGATCCACTCGAGCGGTTCCACCGGATTCCCGAAGGCTGTCGTCGCAAGCAACAAGGTTGCCGTCGGGAGCTGCAAAATGAATCTGGGTCTCATCGCTCTCGCGACGATGCCCTTGTACCACGTTGGTCACGTTCATTTTGTTCACGATCTGCTGTGCTCAACTTGAATCCAGGGATTCGGACAAGCGAGCATGCTGCGGGCGTGGTATGCCACGAAACTGCTGTATTTATTCCCAACAGGATCGATCCCGCTGACGTCTGGAAACATTATCAAGCTACTTTCGCAGGCGACTGATGTACAGGCCTTTTATGGCGTTCCTCTCACTCTCCGACTGCTCGCGGAGACGCCAGAGGGTCTGGAGGAGCTCAGACGCCTCAAGGTCGTCACGTTTGCCGGAAGTTCTTGTCCAGACGAGCTGGGCGACTTCCTTGTATCAAAGGGGATCCCGTTGGTGTGTGGTTATGGGCTCAGTGCGTCGTTTTACTACCTGTGTGGTGCTTTGGAATTTACCAGACGCTCGTCAGCCGAGATGGGCCAGCTCATGTCGTCGATCCGCGATTATAAAACAGACAAGGGGTGGAACTGGTTACGTTCAAAAGGGCCTCATGTTCGGTCTCGCGTGCATGAATACCTGCGCTTCGAACCCCGCGGGGGTGATACGTATGAGCTGTGTGTCCTGGACGGATGGCATACCAAGGCAAGTGCACTACATGCGCACGCATTTCTGAGTGTTGAGCATATAGTAGGTGCTATCCAACCAACCGGATGGGTCGTATGCCACCAAAGACCTGTTCATCAAACACCCTACAATTCCCGATGCGTACAAGTACATTGGTCGAATAGACGATACCCTCGTCATGGTATGGTCTCCGTTTCTGTCATTACATGCTCACACGGCTCACCACGCTGGACAGGTCAATGGTGAAAAGACCAACCCAGTCCCGATCGAGCTCACGCTCCGCTCCTCGCCATACATTGCAGATGCCGTCGTCTTTGGGAGCGGTCGCACTCAGATTGGCGCATTGATCCTCCCTGCAGACGTCGCCCAAGACCTTTCCCACGAGGAGCTCACGCAACTTATCGCCCCGGTCGTCGCACTCGCCAATGCAGATGCGCCGTCCCATTCTCAGTTGTCGACAGAGGCTATTGTGTTCCTGCCCCATGGGACGGCACTTCCGAGGGCGGACAAGGGAAGTATATTGAGAGCAAAGATGTACAAAGAGTTTGAGAAGGTGATTGAGGGGGTGTATACGCGGCTTGAAGGAGAGGTGGGGTCAGAGGGGAAGAGACACGTCGAAGGGGAGGCAGAGGCAAAGGTGGTTGTGAGAGAGATAATCGGGAAGACAATCGAGCGGCCTATCAAGGGACTCGAAGACGACACAGACTTGTTTGGATTTGGGCTTGATTCGTTGCAGTCGACGCGCGTTCGAAATGCTATTCAAAGGGTGCGCTTTTCTGTGTCCCTGCTCGATCTCGAGGTTGACGAGGGGGCATGTTTTATCAGGAGGTCGATCTCGGCGGACAGAGGTTGTCTATTAATGCTGTCTTTGAGCATCCTTCGATCACCAAGTGCGCATACATCTAGCTCATCTTGATCGTGACTCACATGTTTTCATTGTAAGGTTGGCAAAGCTCATCGTATCGCTCTCCTCTGGTAAAGACAGCAACGTCCTGCGGACCAGGCCTCAGGAGGTCATGCTCGAGTTGGTCGAGAAGTACAGCCACTTCACGTATTCTCCGAGAGTGCACGCCACCGGGACGAACGGCCATGCCGCTCACACCTCTGGAAAAGTTGTGCGTATACGCAACTCCTCTGACACTGGTCCATGTTGTTCTTATGCATTCTTCAGGTCGTCCTGACGGGCGCCACAGGTTCGCTCGGATCGTACATCCTTGACGAGCTTCTCGCCGACCCGGATGTGGAGACTGTCTACTGTCTCTGTCGGGCCGAGAACGACGCGCATGCGGTGGACCGAATTGTGACGTCGACGAAGACGCGGAAGCTATCGTCACGGTGTTCTGATGTGCGTGCGAAGACAAGTGACCGCATCGTAGCCCTTGCGGCCGATCTCTCCGCGGACAGATTGGGCCTCGACGAAGAACGGTACCGAGAGATCGCGAATCGAGCGACGGTCATCATTCACGTGGGTATACGTGCCCGTGTCTCCGTGACCCTCCCTTGATCTCACGTCCTCAGAACGCCTGGCCGGTCAATTTCAATCTGGACATTTCGAGGTATGTATATGCCATGTCCTGTGACGATATCGTGCCATGTGGCCGCTCACTCGGTGTCCCAGCTTTGAAGCGCACATTCGCGGCGCAGTCAATCTCATTCACCTCGGATTGTCTTCGTCGCATGCCGAGCCTGCCAAGTTCTTCTTCGCCTCGTCCATCAGCACAGTGTTGAGCTGGCCTGGTCCGGGATTGGTCCCCGAGGCGGTTGGGGATGACCCGGCGGTCGCGCAGGACATGGGATAGTGCGTCTTGTTACTGTTTTCCGAGCTCGGCCATGTCTGACTGTAGCTTACGCCACCGGGCGCCAGCGCGCAATCCAAGTGGGTCACAGAGAAGCTCTGTCAGATCGCAGCACGCAAGACGCCGATACAGACTGCAGTATTGCGTACGTGTGACCACTTCGAACGAGCAAGATCTGATTTCTCATTGCGATCGTCCTTCCCGTTCAGGTATCGGACAGATGGTAGGCGACACGACCAACGGGATCTGGAACGAGTCCGAGGGCATCTCGCTCATCATCAAGGTCAGTCTCTCGCCTACCCCTCGTCGGATCTGATTTGGCTCATCTAACGTTGTATGACATGGACACGTGCAGAGCGCGGACACGATCGGCATCCTTCCCGAGCTCGAGGAACAAGTGTCGTGGCTCCCCGTCGACTATGCCGCCAAGAGTATCGTCGAGCTGGTGAACCTCGCGCCCACGTCGCCCGCGGACTGCCCCGTGTACCACGTCCTCCACCCGAGGCACATTCCCTGGTCGTCCGTTCTCGACGCGCTCCAGACTGCGCGTCTCACGTTTAGACGCGTTCCACGGCGCGACTGGCTAAAGGCTTTGCGGGCGAGCGACCCCGACGAACGCCGGAACCCGACCCGGAAGCTGCTGGCATTTTACGAGGCCAAGTATGGCGGCGAGGCGGCGAGGGCGGGGCCGGAGCTGAGCGTGGAAGAGACGTTGGCGGCAAGTCGGTGGTTGAGGGAGACGCCGGCGGTGGACGAGGCGCTCGTGGCGAAATGGGTGGGGGCGTGGCAGGCGAGCGGGTTTTTGCGCGCGGCGTGAGCTGCCGCCGAGCGTGGTTTACAAGAGATATCCCTCCCACCATTCACATGGCCCTTGCAGACATGTATGTATACGTGCGTCGTCGAGAGCTAGCCAAGAGTGTCAATTTATTCTCAGTTCTGCATCGTCGGGCATCACCCTTGAATAATTTTAGATCTTGGAACAGCAGATACAGACATCAATAGAATATTGTCTGGTCCCCGACCGCGTCGCACGACATCATTACAACACCCATCACTCACCCGTTCATGGCCATCTTGCTCCAATTTTAGTGTCAAACAGTAATATCAACATTGTCCGAGTCCGTGACGATCGGGTCGAGGCGTTTTCGTCAGTGAAGGAGACCAGGCATCTGATATCGGCAACTAAACGTCCCCGAGGGAAGGAGTGTGGACAGGTTTGAATCATGATGTTCCGAGCTGGGAAACCGTGCCCTGTATGCCCTTTCATATGTTCATTACGCATCAAGTCGTCAGGCTGCCCCACCAAACTCGCACACACTGTCGATATCGTATCGTCCTTTGATGGCGTAGCACGACCAAGACGTCAGAAGAGCAACGTTAGACTATACCCCGCCAAACCCAGCACTGCGAACAACAGACGGACGTCGGTCAGCACTACCCCAACACCGACGAGAGAGCACGCGGCGACGTACGATACCCCGTCACCTTCTCCAGCGGCGTGTGGAAATACACGCTCGTCGTCCAGAGCGCAAACAGCCAGATGGCCACGAGCCCGACCGTGGCAGCGACCGCCCACACGTGCGCGCGCCGCCACGTTGCCGTCGGCGCGCGCATCGACCACGCGAGCTGGTCCGCGAGGAAGAGGATCGACATGGTCAGCAGAAACACGTGGCCGGACACGTCGTGCCCCCGACGCAGGCGCGGCATCGTGCTCCACGGGCTCTCGGGCAGTACGAGCGGGGACGCAAACAGGCTCGGGTGCGTTGCGGGCGAGAGGCGGGTCTTGGTGAAGCAGTACTCGGGCGCGACGCCAAAGGCAGCCCCGGACGGGAGCGAGACGGTGCATTCACCGCCCGTGAGGAGGATGAAGCGCTCGATCAGCGCAGGGCCAAAGAACCAACTCGCAAAGGCAAGCCAGGCGAGCGTGGCGAGCCCCCACTGCGCCACGCGGACTAGGGTCTGAGTGCGTCTGGGAGTGGTGAGCCAAAGGAAGAGAAAGGCAAACGAAGTCCAGCCCCAGGCGCGCTTGATAAACCAGACATTGAGCACGTTGGACTTGTTGGCAAAGTAGTCGGACTTGTGGAGGGGGTGGGGGAGGTGAGAGAGGTGGGGGTTGGAGGTGTCGAGGAAGGTGTTGTTCTTGACGGAGTAGACGGTGCCGAGGAAGAGGACGAGGGTGAGGACCACGAAGGCAGCTTGTCGGGCATGGATGCTCATCGTCATCGTCGTGGCTTCGGGACGCAAAAACGTCAGCCCGTCGTAAGTACTGCAATACACATCACGTGATGTAGTCATCTACCCCCTTCTCGTTCTCCCCCGAATTGAGCATCGGCCCCTGGAACCAATGTACACCGCCATACACCGGGAAATAGTACCCTGCCAACGCTAGAGACATTATCCCACCAAACACAACAGACGTGTAATTCATCGTAGTTGCCTGCGGATCAGGGTTCGACGGGAAGCAGAATATGACGAACATGAAGGCCATATATCCAACAGCAATGGCTGCGATCGGTCCACCCTGCAACACGCCCAATTTTGCTCGGATTGCCGTCACAAATGCATGCGGATCCGGACTCACAAATACCCCGAGTGAAAATGGTCCCGGCTTCAGCTTGCTCTTAAACGCAAACATTGCCACAATAGGTGCCATATACGTGGCATATGTCGCCGAGATAGCGATCGTAAACACGGCATTGATCGCGATCTCGCCCAACAGCACCAACAGCCCCACAAGGAGTACAAGCCCACAGACGAACCATACCGTGTTGACGGGAGTTCTAGTGTACCTGTTCACCCTGCGTAACAGATTGGACAGTGGGAGAGCCCCATCCCTAGCGAATGCATAGGTTTGCCGAGAGGCAGAGAGGAGCTGCGACGAGCTCATCATGTATCTAGGAGCGATATGAGAGCAGACAGGGTGTGAAGTGGGCGAAGGTAGCTTACTGAGATATAATGACGAACGACCACAACACTAGCGTCCACGACCGTCCAAACGAACTCAGGAATATCTGGGCCATCGGCTGATTGACAGAGCTTCCCAGGACGTTGGCCAGATCCTGGCCCATACAATACGCCAACATTATGTTAATGACTGGTGCCGATCTGAGAAAAACGGACGCTGTGTAGAGTGTGGTTGAACTCACTCCAACCCAGCACACCTCCAATCGCAATGCCACTAACCTAAGGTCATCTCGGAGCCGGTTCCAGGTGGGAAAAAGAAGTGTGGACTCACCATTCCCCACGGGGCAGCCGTTGCAGCATTCGACGACTCTTCGCTAATGTGTATGGCCACGTCATAACCACCTTTGAAACCATGAGACGACGCGAGGCACAGAAGTACGAGGGTCAACCCACAGATTGTGAAGCTAGGTGACAGCAGACCGAGAAAGAATGCAAGTGGATCCGGCCATCCGGAAACTGTGACGTTGACTTAACACACAAGAATCATCGAGCAACCAACACTCACAGTTCGTGAGGTTTCCAAAGACATAGGATGCAGGGTTCTTCAACTCTTTCGGCGTTGCGATCGGTAAGGCGATAATGACAACCAAGCATAACCTGCCTGCGTTTTAACCCACAATCACACAGGTGCATGAATTGGACCTACAGGATATTACAAGCCAGGTATACGGATTGTAGCCTCGCAAGAATTTTCGACCCGAGACTACAGAGGATAGACTGAGAGAGAATGATAGCGGCGTATATGCCACTGGTGCAAGCTTTTTCATGCCTCGGATTGGGTAATTCTAGTGAAGATACTTACTAGGATTGCGCCTTCGTCAAAACCAACTGGCCATCGGAGCCGATGTTTGCAGCGGCAGCAATCTGGACAGCACATGCCCACGTGACGGAAGCTGAGTAGCCATCCATTAGAAGGGAAAAGAAGGAAAACAGAGTCATACATGCCCGACGCGGTGACCGAGCCGATTGTATTCGAGTCTGGGGCGTGTTGTCAAACCAGCCGAGAACAAACAAGTAGCTGGACCCACATCCGACCATCCAACACAGGAGATTGCGGGTTCGAGGCGACGATAACATGTACGTCAGGTAGTACAGCTGTCACACGTCACTTTGAAATGACCATCGGCAGGAAACCAGGACGCGTACCCCACCCGACGTTGGGGCTGATGAAGCCAGCTCGCCCAGTGTCATTCCGATGCACAGAATGAAACTCGATCCAACCGCCCACTAAACAACGTCAGGAGAAAAACACGGGAAACAATAATGTACCCGACGTACACCCCACACCATCGACGCGGCCCCTCCATTGGATAATGAACTCGAGAGTACGGAGCTGTGACGCAGCGCGACATAAAACAGCAGATAGAACACAGATGCGAAGACGTACGCTATTGACGGTATCAGCCCAATGATGTTGAATGCAATCCCGAAAACCTGGCGATGCGCGTCTTAGACTTGGTGAACCCATGAGGTCATACGTCCTGCCCTACTCACCTCGAGCGGCCTAAAGGCTCGTTTAAACTCCTGTTTGTACCCTAGACTTGCTAATAGAGCCTCATCTGACTCCCCCGCTCTAATCTTGGGGGTCATGACACTGCAGGTCTTGATACCGTTTTGACACGCGGGCCCCAAACCTTCTCAAACCGGACAGCTTGTAGTCCTGCAGCAACGGCCCCGGAAGCTATTCGGGATCCAATGGCCGGATAAGCTGCTGCGGAAACGGGGACCTACTTACGGACCTAGTAGGCCATCTGGGCCGCATCGGCAAAGCAGTGGTTTGCATAGCCGTCATCTCGTAAACTTACTTGCCCGCTTTGTTGCGAGTTGCAAAGAGATAAAGTTGCTGCACTGAGTCACGTGCTTGAATGCGTGCAACACCAAGGTAGCCTACTGGCTTTTTCCATTGGGGGAACGGGACTAGTGAATCGACACCTCCAGAACAGCAATCGAAACCATTGGACATGTGCAAGATACGACATGATTCAATCGTCCATCTCCTTCTTATCTTGCCTCGAATTGAACATCGGCCCCCGGAACCAATGTACACCTCCATACACTGGAAAATAGTACCCCACCAATGCGAGAGACATCACCCCACCAAACACGGTGCTCGTATAGTTCATTGTGGCCGCCTGCGGGCCAGGGTTTGACGGGAAGCAGAACACCACAAGCATGAAGAGCATGTAGGTGACAGCGATAGCGGCAATCGGTCCACCCTGCAGCACGACATCCGATGGTAGTCAGTTCACCACGCCACAAACGGATGCAGATCTGGGCTCACCAATATCCCAAGTGAGAATGGACCTGGCCTGAAGTTGTTCCTGAACGTAAACCTCGCCACGATGGGGACTATGTACGCTGTATACCCTGCAGTCACACTAATGGTAAACACTGCATTCATCGCTTCCACGCTCGCCAGCGCCAACAACCCAACAAGGAGTGTAAGTCCACAGATGAACCACACCGTGTTGACGGGTGTGCTAGTGTACCTGTTCATCCTGCGTAGCAAGTTAGATAGCGGGAGAGCCCCGTCCCTAGCAAATGCATAGGTTTGCCGAGAGGCGGAGATGAGCTGCGATGACCCCACCATGTATCTAGAGGCAACATGTGAGCACGGAACACGAAGTATGTGATGCGGCTCACTGGGATAGAATGACAAATGACCATATCACCAATGCCCATGAGCGTCCAAACGAACTTAGGAATATCTGGGCCATCGGCTGGTTCACAGAGCTGTTCAGGATACTCGAGAGGTCCTGGCCCATGCAGAACGCCAGTATCACATTGATAACTGATGCCAAATTGAGACATTCGGACGCCGTGTACAGGTATTGTTTGGACCTACCCCATCCTAGTACACCTGCAGTAATGATGGCGCTGACCTTGTAGCGCTTCTAAGTCGATCCATGTATCACATGACAAGTGCCGACTTACCATCCCCCACGGAGCGGCCATTGCAGCATTAGATGACTCCTCGCTGATATGTATCGTGGAATCATAACCAGCTTTCAACTAATGACAAAAGGTAAAGCGATCAAGCGAGGAGGCAAACTCACCGATTGTCCAGTTAGGTGTCAACAGGCCGAGAATGAATGCGAATGGATCTGACCATTCAGAGACTGAGATATTGTCAACGTGACGAAGCAGGCTGATGGCCAACACTTGCAATTTGTGAAGTTCCCAAAGACGTACGATGCAGGATTCTTCAATTCTCTCGGTGTTGCGATCGGTAGTGCAACAATGACTATTAGACACAGCCTGTCTGCCTTTCAGACCACTGCCATGCAGGAATGAGACTCGGACCCA